>OZJO01003981.1:0-23846 GCA_900406225.1 Acrobeloides nanus | reverse complement strand
GTGCGGAAGATCCGTACGGAAGTTTTTTGTGCGGTGCATTCGTTCCTATTGCCCAATATCGCAATAGGGGGTCCAATTCATAGGTCGGCAAGGTGGGGAGGGGATCCTCGATGAGGTGATTCCCCACCACCTCATTAAACTCGGCCAATATTTTAACAAAAAAAGGACCTTTTTTTTGAGGTTTTAGCTTGAGGTAGTCTTCTGACAACTAATTTTTATGGACCACCTCATATGTTCGGCGGGGTCTATGCATGGTCCCCCTTCAATTTTGGGCCCATGAGTGCGTAGTCCCCCCCCTCAATTTTGGGCCCGTGCGTAGTGGGTCAGACGGAGGCTCCCCCCTTGCCTACCTATGGTCCAATTATCGCGAGAAGGCGGTCCAATTAACTAGGTTTAACTGTAAAATGGCAATTTTCGATTTCTTTTAAAGAAAAATGACTTTTTTTGAGAAAAATGCAAGTTCGATTTGCAAAAATAGCAAATTTTTGAACAAAAATGGCAATTTTTCAATTTTTGAGCACAAATTAAAAATTTTCGATTTTTATACCAACATGGCAATTTTTCGATTTTTGAGCAAAAATGGCAAAATTTTCGATTTTTGATCAAAAATAGCAATTTTTGATTTGTAGCAAAAATGTCAATTTTTCGATTTATGAGTAAAAATGGCAAGTTTTCGATTTTTTAAGAAAAATGGTAAATTTTTNATTCATGTGCGGAAGATCCGTACGGAAGTTTTTTGTGCGGTGCATTCGTTCCTATTGCCCAATATCGCAATAGGGGGTCCAATCGATTTTTGAGCAAAAATGGCAAAATTTTCGATTTTTGATCAAAAATAGCAATTTTTGATTTTTAGCAAAAATGTCAATTTTTCGATTTATGAGTAAAAATGGCAAGTTTTCGATTTTTTAAGAAAAATGGTAAATTTTTTATTTTTAAGCAAAGATTGCAAGTTCGATTTGCAAAAATAGCAAATTTTTGAACAAAAATGGTAATTTTTCAATTTTGAGTACAAATGAAAATTTTTCGATTTTTGAACAAAAATGTCAATGTTTTCGATTTTTAGCCAAAAATGGCAAATTTTCTATTTCCGGAAATCGAACTCTTGTCCTCATTATGACTTTCCGACACTTGCCCCTGCGCCATGGCCACCCAAATTTTTTTGAGCGGGAACCAGTATAAAATGAGTGCAATTTCAGGTCCAACAATTTGCACCGAATATTATGTTGGACATTTTGATACCAAATGGGGTCTACCCCTAGGAAAAGTCCCAGATCCAGCGGCGGTAACTGGTAATATGGACTATATGTATTATAACTGGAACGCTTCATTCAACTTTTACATGATACATGGTGGGACAAATTTTGGCTTCATGAATGGTGTTGAATTAAATGAAACGGTATGAGTCAAAAAATCCACTTAAAACACCTTTTTTAAGAAAACAGAGCTTTATGTCACAAAACGTGTTACAAAATTTTTTAAGAGTTATTACTTTTTCGTGCGATTTTCTCGCTTTTCTGTCAATTTTCATCAAAAGTAACCTTTAAGAAAATTATAGAAGAAATCGGCGGTGTGATACTTGGGGACGGAGACTTGCGGACGGGACATTTGCGGACGGATACTTGCGGACGGACATTTGCAGACGGAAATTTGCGGACGAACATTTGCGGACGGAAACTTGCGCACGAACATTTGCGGACGGAAACTTGCGGACGGACACTTGCGGACGGAGACTTGCGGACGGACTTGCGGACGAACTTGCGGACGAAACGTTTGAAAAATTGAATTTTTTCAAAAATTCAAATTTTTGAAAAATTTGAATTTTTTGAAAAAATTGAATTTTTCAAATGTCCGTCCGCAAGTATCCGTCCGCAAATATCCGTCTGCAAATGTCCCGTCCGCAAGTATCACACCGCCAAGAAATCAAGCTCTACAACTTTGATAAAGAGATTTTGAACGAATCTTTCTAGAAATTGATAAATTCATTATCAAAATAAGTATCCTTACAAAATTTTTGTAACACCCAAAGCTCGGTTTTCTCGAAAAGTTTGTTTCAAAGGATTAGTCCACTTTTGGCGAGTTGATGCCATGTGATAGCGCACAAAATTTGGAGTATTTTTTGCTTTTACGGCACTACTTGAAAATCGGTAAAAAGTTATGAGCGAAATAAAGTGCAAAAAAATTTTCAAACGAGTTTGAACATTGAAACCAAGAGCTTGTACCCAGATTGTTTATTGAAATATTTATTTTTTTCTAAATGTTCAAGGATTTTGAATTTTATAATGTTTATTAAATCGTTTCAATAAACAATCTGAGTACAAGCTCTTCGTTTCAATGTTCAAACTCGTTGAAAATTTTTTTGCAATTTTGTTTCGCTCATAACTTACCATAAAAGAAAAATATGCTCCAGGTTTTGTGCTCTATCACATGGCAAAAGCTCCCTAAAAGTGGACTGGTGCCTTAAAAAATTTTCAACAAAAATTTAGATTGTCACTTCTTACGACTATGGTTCAGCTATAGCAGAAAATGGCGATATTACACCCGCCTACATTGCGGTCAGATCGTTTATACAGAATATTTCCGATTGGCCACAGCCACCATTGAGCATCCCAGCTAATAACCCGTACTTTTTCTTTCGTCCTTCACACCAACGAAAACTTTTTAGTGCCACCAACTATGGCCAAGTAACACTACAACGAATCGGAACCAACTTGATTTCGACTCTGACTCAAATCCAAGAAGCTTGTCATCAAGCTCCATATCCAAAAAACTTTGAGCAAATCGATCATGGATATGGTTATGTTCTATACACGACTACATTGACAAAAGGCGGAAAAATGTTGTCGTCTAAATTGATCAGGGATTATGGATATGTTTTTGTAAACAATATTTATCAAGTAAGAAAGATAGTTTTGTACGTCTAAATCATCCCATCTTACAAGTTATGCAACGTTGGTTAGGGAACAAATATAATTTTTTTGAAAAATTCTTAAAGGAGAGAGGGTAAGAAGAGGTGAGGGGATAGGAGAGAGGTGAGAAACTTTACGGCCAGATCTCCGAAAAAATTTTTTCGCAAAATTCATTTTCATTCGCTAGACATAATTAATTCCCTGAATCAGGGTCAGGGGAGCATTTTCAGGGTTTGGGAATGCGCGCAATCGGTTCCCTGTATAAAATTACCCCTATTATTGGAAATATTGAAAAAAATCGAAAAATGCTATTTTGAAACAAAAAAAATTCGAAGAAATGAAATTTTTGAAGAAAAATTGAAAAATCATTTTTGAGCTGAGTAACGCCAATATCTTGGATATCAAACAAATTTAGAACCAAAATTTAGAAGAAAAAAAATTTAGAATCAAAATGGTACTATTCTTGGCTATCGTAACGTAAGTTCAATCCCCATCAATGCCCAACCAGGCGATGTTTTGCGAATTTTGGTAGAAAATATAGGCCGCAATGTTGATGGGCAAAACGACGACACTCAGCATAAAGTAATATCAGACATTTTTTACGAAAATCATTTTTTGGAGCTGCTATACAATTTTCATGTGGGTTACCCACGTGAAAATTTGTTCGAAAATTTCTGGAAATGACCCCTCTAGAGGTAAAAACATGCGGGGGAATTCAAATTTGACATTTTCGAAGCGAAAAAACGGGATCAAGTATAAATTAGGGGATCATCCACGTTGTCAAAAATCGAACTCTTTCAACACTTGAATTTTTTTACGAAAATGACCCCATAGGGGTTTTTTATGTAGGGAGCACTAATCCGAGCGAATTTTGGCTTGAAAATGCATAGAAACTCAAAAAAGTGCAAAAAAATGCAAAAAAGTAAGATACAGAAAGAATAAAAGTGCAATTTTTTCGAGTTTCTATGCATTTTCAAGCCAAAATTCGCTCGGATTCGTGCTCCTCGCATGAAAAAACCCCTATGGGGTCATTTTCGTAAAAAATTCAAGTGTTGAAAAAGTTTAACTTTTGACCACGTGGGTGACCCCCCTAATCTATACTTGATTCAAAAAAAGCTTCCCTGATTCAGGGAAGGCGTATTGTATATTGAAGCAAAAAGTCGCAAAAATGTGATTTTTGCCTAAGAACGACCCCTTTTAGGGTAAAAATGTGCGGAGAATCCGAATTTGACATTTATAAAATTCTCCGGATTCAAGACAAGCTGTATATCAACGCGAAAATTCGAGAAAATAACATATTTTAGTCTAAAAACAACGCTTTATATTCATTCTGATATTCATAATAATACACAAATTTTAAAGCTCAAACTCTTTGCAATATTTTAGTTAACCAATGATTTAATCCAATTAACACATGATTTTCTCGAATTTTCGCGTCGATATACAGCTTTTCTTGAATCCGAGGTGTCAATAGATGTCAAATCCAGATTCCCAGCACACTTTTACTCAAAAAGGGTCGTTTTTAGGCAAAAATCGCATTTTTGCGACTTTTTGCTGCAATATACAATACGCAATACGCCTTCCCTGAATCAGGGAAGCATTTTTTCGCTTTAAAATGCCAAATTCAGATTCCCCACATGTTTTTACCCCTAGAAGGGTCATTTCCTGAAAAAAAATTTCGAAAAATTTTTCACGTAGGTGGATCCCTATTGTATAGTAGCTCCCATTTTTTCAGGGCCTTCATAATGAAACGATTGTCGACGGAGTTGATATCACTCTAAACAATTGGTTCGCGTGTGGCATCAACTTAACGAAAGAGTCGATTGATCAATTAGCTCAGAGCGTTATCAATGAAAATCAACAAGAGAGGGCTTTCCCGGAGAAAGCTGTTGGATTGCCAGGAGTCTTTGTGGGGCAATTTGCCGCCAATACACTCACAGATACTTTCTTTGATTCCAGAGGCTGGGGTAAAGGACAACTTTTTGTCAATGGCTATAATATTGGGAGGTATTGGCCAACTGCTGGACCTCAAGTAGGAATTTTTTTGTTAACCCTTATCCAGGAGACATCGAGGGGCATGTATTCCCCCTCAAGAAATCGGTTGAAGACCGAAAAAAACCAAAGGGTACCCTTATTTCTTCCTGATTTTGAAAAATTTGTAAAAAATGAACATGTTTTTCAATTTTTTTATCAAAAATTGCTAATATTAGCCAAAAACATGCCAATTTTTTACCGGAAATCGCAATTTTTCGGATATTTTTTGCCTAAAATGCCGTTTTTTGACCTCCAAAAATGGCCCCAATTTTCCGTCCCCCTTGAACTGAATCCTAGCTATTGACTGATTTTTGGGCATAAAAATTGAAATTTTTAAATTTTAGATGACCTTGTATGTACCCAAGCCATTTCTTCAACAAAAGAATACAGTTGTATTGATTGAATTAACCGGAGCACAACAAAATTTTGTCTCTTTCATTGATCATGCTGTTTGGAACTGAAAAAATTTTTTATTTTTTAATGTAAATAAAATAAATGCAAAAACTTTGCTGCGCTACCGGGAGTCGAACCCGCGCACAATAAACCGCAAGTCTATCATGCTAACTGTTGTGCTATGCATATTTGGTGTTGGTACGAGTACCGATTTATTTATTGACTATCATCATCAGACAAGGAGTGTATTCATGTTCGACGAGAGGCAAGACTAAAGTGTTAACTCTCCGATGGGCGAGCATATTTTTTAATCTTAAGAAATTCATAACTTTGAGGTACCTCCATCCCCCACAGGGTACCACCATCCAACCCCGGAGAACCCTATCCCAACGTTTTTCTGTTTCTTCACCTTGCCCTTGTCATTTTTAATCGATGTTCAATAATACTGATGTATTTTCTATTTTATGCTGCCTTCAATGAAAAATAATACCTTGAAAGGTGATTATAGAATGATAAACGTTTATTAGCACGTGAAATAAAAAGTATGGATTCTATGTACTTTTGTACAGGGTGACAAGAAATCTGGGTACAAGCTCTTCGTTTCAATGTTCAAACTCGTTTGAAAATTTTTTTTGCACTTTATTTCGCTTATAACTTTTTACCGTTAACTCGGAGCTCTCGTAGTGAGAAAATTTCGAGTTAGAGCCCAAAAAGTGAACTTTTGAGGGGATCAAAAAGCGTTATTAATATAAAAAAGTAACTTTTCTCGAAAACTATAAATGCTAGGATCATGATCGAGGTGTCGTTGGAAAGGGGGACAATGGCAATGAAAACATGCTTTAAATTGTAGAAAACGCTTCAGTAGAAAAAAAGTTATGATAGAAATACTAAAATGGTCCGGATGCCGATTGTTGCCAAACATGACCCTCGATTTCTCCACAAGTATAAAGGCATGGGACCTAAATTTTATGTTTTTGTTAATCACCAGTGTGATCGCGGTTACAACGGTTACGGTTATAAGCGGTTACGGTTAACCGTCATGATTTTTAAGTTTTTTTATTTTTATTTCAACGCTGACATAAAATTGGGAGTGTGGCGATTAAAAATATGCAAAATAATTTTTTACGATGGTTATAATGGTTCGGTTAACCACTTGGAAAAATTGAACGGTTACTAACGGTTCGGTTAACCGAACCGTAACCGTTTATAACCGTAACCGTCGGTTACAAACGGTTATAGACGGTTATAAGCGGTTATAAACGGTTATAAGCGGTTATAAACGGCTATAAGTGGTTATAAACGGTTATAGGCGGTTATAACCGCTTATAACCGCTTATAACCATCTATAACCGAAATAACGGAAATTATAAACGGTTAACCGCTTATAACCGTCTATAACCGAACTAACGGTTATAGGCGGTTATAAACGGTTATAAACAGTTACAAGCGGCTATAAACGGTTATAGACGATTATAAACTGTTATAGGCGGTTATAACCGCTTGTAACTGTTTATAACCGCCTATAACCGTTAGTTCGGTTATAGACGGTTATAAGCGGTTAACCGTTTATAATTTCCGTTATTTCGGTTATAGATGGTTATAAGCGGTTATAGACGGTTATAAGCGGTTATAACCGCCTATAACCGTTTATAACCACTTATAGCCGTTTATAACCGCTTATAACCGTTTATAACCGCTTATAACCGTCTATAACCGTTTGTAACCGACGGTTACGGTTATAAACGGTTACGGTTCGGTTAACCGAACCGTTAGTAACCGTTCAATTTTTCCAAGTGGCTAACCGAACCATTTATAACTGTCAAAAAAATTTTAAATGGCTTTTTTGATACTTACATTGTTAATATTATATATAGGTCGACGAAAAATTGTTTGAAATTAAGTTTTAAGAGATAACTGTAACCGTTTGTAACCGACGGTTACGGTTACAAATGGTTAACCGCGATCACACTGTTAATCACTCACTAGCTACTTAAAAATAATATAGGCTTCAAGTTTGTGGCGACACTTTTTGGCGTACTCTCACCACCTTTGCGACTTTTCCAGACATTGCCTCTTAAGGCTTGGGCTCGGGCTTGGGCTTAAGGCTTAAGGCTTAAGGCTTAGGCTTAGGCTTAGGCTTAAGGCTTAGGCTTAAGGCTTAGGCTTAAAGGGCAAGAACATGCACGTGCGAAATTGAGCTTACTTGCTAAAAACAGCAATGAACCCCCTATTTTTTAGGTGAAAAACACGAAAATGACAATAAAAAGACCTGAAACCCGATATTTGAAAGCGAAAAATGCGTTTGAAAATCAATGATTTGTGTTTTTTTTACCCAAGAATCTTGGACTCTTGGGGAAAAAGTGGTCTAATTTTTTTAAATCAACGCGAAAACTTATTTTCTCGCGTATACTGGAGGTTTTTATAACCGGGGAATCGATTGGTGAAGGTTTCAGGAGCTAAAAAATTTTTCCTGACCCACTTGCCCAGGATTTTTCAAAAAAATCCTGCTGAAAAAATTTCAAAAATTTTCATTTTCAGCAGGATTTTTTTGAAAAATCCTGGGGTAAATGGGTCAGGAAAAATTTTTTAGCCCTTTAAGGCTTAGGCTGAGACAAAATACAGGCTTAGGCTCAGTGGGACTTTTAAGGAGGTCATTTTGAATGATTATTGTTGTTGTTTTTTGCTAAATAAATTTTTTTGAAATTTGTTTAAGTGTTCAGTTTTTTGTGCGCCACCCTCTATTTTGTCTCACCCTGTATTGCATGGTTTTATGTACTTTTCTATATTGTGACTTGTTTGTACATATTTACTGCTTTATTTTACTGTTGTGCTTGAATCAAAGTCATATATAAAAGATAACAATTTTACATTCTTTGTTTTTTACATATAAACGAGTGGCCTAGTGTTTTTACGCGCTCGCAGGGTATTTCCGGATAGGATAGTAGGAACGACCTACCCTAACAAGTAAAACTTGACGCTTGAATTGGAAAATTCCGCTTATAACGTGTTTAAGATCATAGTCTAGCATGACTAAATCGAGCAGAAATTCCACTCACCATGCAATTCAATTTTGATGATTATAGAATGATAAAATTTTATTATCACGTGAAATAAAAAATAGAAAGGGATGTGTTCTAGATACTATTATATGTATTGTGACTTGTTTGTACGTATTTACTGCTTAATTTTTCTGCTGTGCTTTTGAATAAAAATCATTTATATATAAAAGACAACACTTTTAGGCAATAGGAACGAATGCACCGCACAGTTTTTTAAGGAATTGACCGCACAGGATCTTCCGCACGGATTTTCCGCACAGAATCTTTCGCACAAGGAACTTTCGCACATTTTTTTCTCACATTTCTTAAAGATGTTTTGCCAATCGTTTCAATAAACACAATTTTATTGAAATTCAGACAACTTTTATTAATGCGAAAAAATGTGCGGAAGATCCTTGTGCGGAAAATCCCGTACGGTCATTCCGTGCGGATGTGTAAATGTGCGGAAAATCCTGTGCTGTAGATCCGTGCGGAATTTTTTTGTTCGATGCATTCGTTCCTATTGCTCAATTTTACTTTTTTTGTTTTTTTACATATGAATGGACGGTCTAGTGCTTTGACGCTCTCGCAGGGTATCTCCGGGCAGGATAGTAGGAATGACCTACCCCAAGCAATGGTATTATGTGTACGTGTGCTACACGTACACGACCCATCAAACGTGTGCGTGTAGTACATATTTGAAACGTACTCGTCGAAACTATTACTACACGTTCGGGTTTGATCAATTAAACGTGTACACGATTGGTAGGGCACAAACGTGTACTACACGTAAAATTTTTCCATACGTGTACTTGTAGTACAAGAACGAATCGTGTACTACACGTAAAATTTCGATTTTTCGTGTAGTAAAATTGAAATATTTCTAGTTTTTCTTAATAATAGCGCTACTGTAAAGGAAATTTTTTAAAACGAAAATACACGTACACGTTACTACACGTTCAAAATCCATCGTGTAACACACGTTTACATCCACGGCACGAGCTATACAATTTTTAGATAACCATGCTAAAGTTGTCAAGTGTCTTATTAAGCCTATATTTCTTATTCCAAAGCACCGACGCTGGAACCTTTAGCGTCGACTATAGCAATGCCCAATTTTTAAAAGATGGCAAGCCGTTTCGGTACATTTCAGGGTCGATTCACTATTTTCGAGTTCATCCTGATCTGTGGAATGATCGACTGCAACGAGTCCGTGCACTTGGTTTCAATGCAGTTCAAGTCTATGTTTCATGGAATTTGCATGAGCCTATGGAGGGAACGTAAGAGCCATATGATTCAAGGGCCTACAAATGATGGTATATAAATGTTTAGGTTCGATTTTGCCAGTCCTCATCTTAATCTAACACATTTCTTATTACTGGCTCAACAAAATAATCTGAATGTTTTGTTGAGGCCGGGACCATATATTTGCTCTGAATGGGATAATGGTGGTCTTCCTTGGTGGTTGCTCAAATATGACGGCATTCAAACCAGGACTTATGATACAACGTAAGCATCTAATCAGGTCGCGTGGGAGATTTTTAGCCATTTTTTATTTTGGGTCATTTTTTCAATGAGCCTGATCATGTCTTCCAGACATGCTCAGTTTTTGAACATTTTTCGGATGTAGGGCAACTTTCAAGCAACAAAAAAATCAAAAATTTTTTTGTTTAATTTCGCGCAGACCCCAGGCTGCGCACCTTTGTGTTTTGTTTCATACGCTAGGACAACCTAAAAAATTTTTTCTCGTATATTTTTTCACGGTTAAATTTTTTCAAAAAGCTAGCCATTAGATTAGTTATAAAAAATGGCGTGGAAAATTATATAACACTATGGGGTAACACTATAAGACTAGAATACTATAAGACACTAGAACACTAAAAGACTTTAATCTCACCTAGAAAATAGAAAAATACCGTTTTTCGGTTTTAGTTGTTCTTTTTTCTCATCTTTCCTTAAATTTTCATGGAAAAAGAATAGCACATCGTGTTCCTCGCATAAAATACCCCTATGCAAAAACTTTCATGCATTTTAAACTCGTAGAAAACGAAGTGATCCTGACGCGATTGAACCCGAGGCCCAGCGTTGCTTAACTTGCCAGATCGGACGCAATCGCTCATTACCGAGGTTAAGGAATTTCTACTAAAAGGTTCCATGAAACAGACTATAAAAATAAATTTTTAGCTACATTGCAAAAATCCAGAATTATTACAACGTCCTACTTAATATTGTTAAACCCCTACTATATCAAAATGGCGGCCCAATCCTCACAGTTCAAGTGGAAAACGAATATGGCTACGCCCCAGCTTGCAATCACACATACACCGCTTGGCTAAGGGATTTGCTTTGGAGCAAGCTAGGGAATGACACTGTGTTGACTACTGGTAAATCAAAGTTATCACCTCACTAACGAGTGTCATTTTTAGTCGATGGACCTTTTCAGCCACGCGATCTACAATGTGGGACTGTGCCGGGTGTTTTGGCAACAGTGGATTTTGGAGTTACTAGCAATGCGAATATTGATCAATATTTCACTCAACAACATAAATTTAATAATGGGGGTAAGCCTAAACCTTAGCCAAAGTCCAGTATATACTATTTTCGATTTTTGAGCAAAGGGGTCATCCAGATATTACGTAATCACCGTAATCATTCGAGATCTCGTGTTTCCCATGGGTTTCATGACTTGATTTTGGTGTCTACCCCCCCCCCCTAATAGGAGGCANAAAGGGGTCATCCAGATATTACGTAATCACCGTAATCATTCGAGATCTCGTGTTTCCCATGGGTTTCATGACTTGATTTTGGTGTCTACCCCTCTCCCTAATAGGGGGGGGGGGTCCCCATTCAAACTTTTTGATAAAAAATTCAGAAAAAATACTTCCTACAAAATTGAGGTTTTTTTAGGTGTATAAAAAATAGGGTCAATTTTGCATAGGAAGTATTTTTTCTGAATTTTTTATCAAAAAGTTTAAATGGGGACCCCCCCCCATAATACCCCCCTATTAGGGGAGGGGTAGACACCAAAATCAAGTCATGAAACCTATGGGAAACACGAGATCTCGAATGATTACGTAATATCTGGATGACCCCAAAAATGGCTTCATTTGCCCCACACCTCTTTTTGAGTGAAAATGGCAAATTTTCGATTTTTTATGAAATTTTTTCGATTTTTGAGTAACAATGGTACCTTTTCGATTTTTAGCAAAAATAGCAATTTTTCTATTTCCGGAAATCGAACTCTCGTCCTCATTATGACTTTACTACATTTGCTCCTGCGCCATGGCCACCCAAAATTTTTTTCACGGGAACCAGTATTAAAAGTGCTATATTTTCAGGCCCAACAATTTGCACCGAATATTGGGTTAGTAATTGGGATACCACATGGGGTCAACCCCTAGGAAAAGTCCCAGATCCAGCGACGATAACTGGTAATATGGACCATATGTATTATAACTGGAACGCTTCATTCAACTTTTACATGGTACATGGTGGGACAAATTTCGGCTTCATGAATGGTGCTGAACCAAATGCACCGGTATGAGTCAAAAAATCCACTTAAAACAATTTGGCACTATTACTTTTTTCACGTTTATTTTCACGCTTACTTTTCTCACGCTACTTTTTTCATGTTATTTTTTTCACTCTTACTTTTTTCACTTTTTTTATTTGAATTTTTTTCTCAAAAATTGCATTTTGATTTTTTCACTCTTATGCAGGATTTATACTTGCCGCGCCACGCGACATCAAAATGCAATTTTTGAGAACAAATTCAAATAAAAAAGTGAAAAAAGTAACGTGAACAAGTAACGTAAGAAAAGTAGCGTGAACAAGTGACGTGAAAAAGTAACGTGAAAAAAGTAACATGAAAAAAGTAATAGTGCCAAAAATTTTCAACAAAATTTTAGATCGTCACTGCTTACGCCTATGGTTCAGCTATAGCAGAAAATGGCGATATTACACCCGCCTACACCGCGGTCAGATCGTTTATCCAGAATATTTCCGATTGGCCACAGCCACCATTGAGCATCCCACCTAATAACCCGTACCTATTTGCTCCTTCCTTCACACCAACAAAATTTTTTTAGTGCCACAAACTATGGCCAAGTAACACTGCAACGAATTGGAACCAACTTGATTTCGACTCTGACTCAAATCCAAGAAGCTTGTCATCAAGCTCAATATCCAAAAAACTCTGAGCAAATCGATCATGGATTTGGTTATGTTCTATACACGACTACATTGGCGAAAGGCGGAAAAATGTTGTCGTCTAAGTGGATCAGGGATTATGGATATGTTTTTGTCAACAATGTTTATCAAGTAAGAAGAATAGTTTCGTACGTCTAAATCGCCCCATCTTACAAGTTATGCCGAACTTGAGAAATTTTGGAACAAATGCAATTTTCGAAAAAAATTCGAAACATTGTGTTTTTGGAAAAATTCGAAAAATTCTATTTTGAAACAAAAAAATTCGGAGAAATGAAATTTTTGAGGAAAAATTGAAAAATCTTTTTTGAGATGAGTGACTCCAAAATCTTGAACACCAAACAAATTTAGAACCAAAATGGTGCTATTTTGGGCTATGGTGGCGTAAATTCAATCCCCATCAATGCCCAACCAGGCGATGTTTTACGAATTTTGGTAGAAAATCGAGGCCGCATGAATGTTGATGGGCTCAACACCGACAGTCACCATAAAGTAAGATTGGAAATTTTTGTACGAAAATCATTTTTTGGAGTTACTACACAATAGGGGGCAGGCCACCACGTGAAAATTTTTCTGGAAATGACCCCTTTAGAAGTAAAAACATGCAAAGAATCCGAATTTGACATTTTCGAAGGGGAAAAATGCTCCCTTGATTCAGGAAAGGTATATTGTGTATTGAAGCGAAAAGTCGCAAAAATGCGATTTTTGCCTAAAAACGACCCTTTTTGGGGGTAAAAATGTGCTGGGAATCCGAATTAATCCAATTAATAAATGATTTTCTTAAATTTTCGCGTCGATATACAGCTTTTCTTGAATCTGAGGAATTTTATAAATGCCAGATTCGGATTCCCCGCACATTTTTACTCCAAAAGGGGTCTTTTTTAGACAAAAACCGGATTTGTGACTTTTCGCTGCAATACACAATACGCCTTCCCTGAATCAGGGAAGGGTTTTTTCGCTTCGGAAATGTCAAATTCGGATTCTCCTAATGTTTTTACTCCTAGAGAGATCATTTCCAGAAAAAATTTCATGTGGGTGGCCCCTTATTGTGTAGTAGCTCTCATTTTTTTCAGGGTCTTCATAATGAAACGATTGTCGACGGAGTTGATATCACTCTAAACAATTGGTTCGCGTGTGGCATCAACTTAACGAAAGAGTCGATTGATCAATTAGCTCAGAGCGTTATCAATGAAAATCAACAAGAGAGGGCTTTCCCGGAAAAAGCTGTTGGATTGCCAGGAGTCTTTGTGGGGCAATTTGTCGCCAACACACTCACAGATACTTTCTTTGATTCCAGAGGCTGGGGTAAAGGACAACTTTTTGTCAATGGCTATAATGTTGGGAGGTATTGGCCAACTGCTGGACCTCAAGTAGGAATTTTTTGTTGACTTTTAGCCCGGAGACACCTGGGGCACGTATCTCCCTCAAGAAGTCGGCCGAAGGCCGAAAAAAGAATATTTTTGGCACTATAACTTTCGCCACGTTTCATGTTCGTCATGTTGCCAAAAAACTATAACTTTCGCCACATAACTTTCGTTACGTAACTTTCGTGTCAATATATATATTTATTGCAAATCAGGCACCTAAATATATTTATTGAAACGAAAGTGGCGTAAGTTAGCGTGGCGAGATTCGTGGCGAAAGTTATAGTACTATATTTTTGCCTAAAATGCTCCAAAATGCCGTTTTTTGACCCCAAAAATGATCCCAATTTTTCGTTCTCCCTCCAACTGAATCCTAGCAATTAACTGTTTGTTGGGCATAAAAATTGAAATTTTTAAATTTTAGATGACCTTGTATGTACCCAAGCCAATTCTTCAACAAACGAATACAGTTTTATTAATTGAATTAACCGGAGCACAACAAAATTTTATCACTTTTATTGACCATGCTGTATGGAACTGAAAATTTTAATTTTTTAATGTTAATAAATGAAATAAATGCAAAAACTTTTCTGCGCTACCGGGAGTCGAACCCGAAACAGTAAACCTCAAGTCTATCGTGCTATCTATTGTGCTATGAATTATCTTGAAAATTCGAAAAGACTTTTGCACCAACCTAACATAATTATCGTATTCCTCAACTGCACTCTTACTTCTTCTTTACAAAGTACAACATATCCCATTCAAGCATGCAACTGGTTGTGTTGTTATAGCAGTACATTGACTCACAGTAGAACACATGACACCAAGGTATTGCCCACTATTAACACAAGTATTCGTACTTGAGCTCTGCGAACAGCAAAATCCGTTTAGACAAGTCACTGGTTGACTAGTCACAGCATTACATTGTGATATTGTAGAACAAGTTGTACCTAGATATCTCCCACCGTTTGAACACAAATTCGTACTATTTTGTGTACAACACATGGAGTTNGGTTGACTAGTCACAGCATTACATTGTGATATTGTAGAACAAGTTGTACCTAGATATCTCCCACCGTTTGAACACAAATTCGTACTATTTTGTGTACAACACATGGAGTTAAGGCAGATCACTGGTTGGGTTGTCAAAGTGGAACACTGCGATGCTGACATGCATGTTGAACCAAGGTATATTCCACCATTAAAACATGTATTGGATGCGGTAGTCATGCAGCATGCGCCGTTTAGACAAATCACTGGTTGGGATGTTATAGATGTACATGTTGAGGTAATAGCGCAGCTGGTGCCTAAGGAGTTTCCTCCATTAGGACATGTTGTAGCTGGGAGGGTGCAACATATGCCATTAACACAAGCGGTTGATTGGGAAGTTAAGCCAAGACATTGGTTGGGAGTACTGCAAGTTGTTTGAAGTGAAGTACCACCGTTGGCACAAGTTGATGATGTTGATGAGGTACAACATATCCCATTTAGGCATACGGCGTTTGAACTGCATTGCGAAGAAGTATAGCATGAAACTCCAAGGTATGTTCCTCCGTTGGTACAAGTTGAGGATCCTGTTGAGGTACAGCATATCCCATTTAGGCATACGGCGTTTGAAGTGATGGAGGTACATGTAGATGAATATAAACATGCAGTTCCAAGATATGTTCCTCCATTTGAACAAGTGGATGTACTCATCGAAGTACAGCACAATCCATTAAGACAAATACTATTTGAAGCCAGTTGGGTACATACTGTTGATGTACTACAAGGTACTCCAAGGCTTGTACCACCATTAGTACAAGTTGAAGATCCTGTCGAGGTGCAGCACATCCCATTTAGACACACGCTGTTGGAATTGATGATATTGAGACACTGTGATGAAGTGCTACAGGCTATATTTAGACTAGTACCACCATTAGTACAAGTTGATGTACCGGTCGAGGTACAGCATATACCATTTAAGCATACAGCATTCGAAGAAACTTGGCCACACAGCGTTGATGTACTACAAGAAACTCCAAGGCTTGTACCACCATTAGTACAAGTTGAAGATCCTGTCGAAGTGCAGCAAATACCATTTAAACAGATCGCGTTTGAAGCCACTTGACTGCATAATAACGATGTACTGCAAGAGATACCAAGGCTTGTACCACCATTAGTACAAGTTGAAGATGAGGATCCCGTCGAAGTGCAGCACATCCCATTTAGACACACGCTGTTGGAATTGATGTTGGGACACTGTGATGAAGTGCTACAGGCCATATTTAGGCTAGTACCACCATTAGTACAAGTTGATGTACCGGTCGTGGTACAGCACATCCCATTTAAACACACAGAGTTTGAATAAAGTTGGGTACACAGAGATGATGTACTGCAAGTTACTCCAATGTATGTCCCACCATTGGTGCAAGTATTAGTCCCAGTCCCACTTGTTACACAACACACTCCATTTATGCAATTAACGTTTTGATTTGTAACTGATGTACACGTTGAAAGTGAAGTGCATGTTATGCCAATAGAGATAGCCCCACTAGGACATGTGCCTGTCTGACGCTTGGCTCGAGGTAGATTAGTAACTGAGGAGTTGTAATATAAAATTTTCGGTTTAGCAGTTTGATTTTCAGAGAGGTGTTTACAAGAAAACATGGACAATTGATAGAAAAATAGGCTTAGATAAAATAGGCTTTGAAATTCCATGTTTTTATTTACCTAAAAACAAAAATTAATCATTTTTCAAGTCTTCTTGCTCAAAAAAATTAAAGCGGAGTGTGATTTAGGGTCAAGACTCGGTCGGAAATTTTTTTTGCAAAGTTAATAGTTGCTCAAAAAATTTTCGACCCTAAATCACACTCCCCCGAGACTCGACCCTAAATCATACCCCCTTTAAAAATTTTTGGAAACTCAAAAAATGACGAATTTTCACTTATCCACTTGTGATCAATCCATATTTCAGAAAAACATAAGGTTAAAAATTAAAAAATCATAATCATCCGAGCCTAAATCAACAAAATGAGGAACTCAACAATTTGTCCTTGCTCCCAAAATCGGATGAAAAATTCAATTTTTGACGGAAGTGAACCAAAATTTTTCTATATTTATCCAGCTGAAACATGCATTAGCATATTCCCTATGTAAATTATAATTCTTCTTGTATGCTATTTACATCAAGAAAATTACAGAAAATAACTATTATGGTAGTTATTGTTTGTTGTTTTTGTGTGGTGTATGACTAACGCATGTGCTAATTGTGTGTATGTGGAAGCGTGTATGTACCTGTGGGCCGTGCACACCCTCTTTAGTTAACTATTCAGATGGTATGCTCGGTGCCACCTATCTTGGTTTTTAATTTGTTTTATTTGGAATTTGGAATTTTGCAGTTTACAATGAGCTGCTTGTATAGGTAGAAGGAAGAAACTCTAATGAAAGTTGTGGCCCCTTCTGTTACTAAAACTTGATCTTGCCCATACTTTTTTGGACATGATATATTCGGAAAGATTATGAAAAATGGAACATTTTTTGTTTTTACGGCATGTTCTGAATTGTTGTAGTTTTCGAGATAATTGCGTTTGAGATTTTGAATTTGTCACAAGCTCTTCGTTGTAATACACAAACTTGAATTTTTTGCGGAAAAATTGATTTTTGCATCGATTTTTAAAATTTTCATAAAATGAACATTGTAGCAATTTTTTATAGCTAAATGAGACGAACAAAATGACACAAAAATTATCCAATTTGAACTGTCATAATCTTGTCCCTGTTTCATTCATTTTATCTTAAAATTAGCGCTTTCTCTCCTTTGTTGCCATACTCGAACCNTGAACATTGTTTTGGGTTATTGAAACGAAAATTCTGATTCATGTTTTCGTTTCAATAACCCAAAACAATGTTCAAATTGGATCATTTTTGCGTCATTTTATTCGTCTCGTTTAGCTATAAAAAATTACTACAATGTTTATTTTACGAAAATTCAAAAATTGATGCAAAAATCGATTTTTTTGCAAAAAATTCAAAAAAGTTTGTGTATTACAACGAAGAGCTTGTACATAAATTCAAAATTTTCAAGCACAATTATCTCGAAAACTACAACGATTCAGAACATGCAGTAAAAACAAAAAAATGCTCCATTTTTCATGATCTTTAATGAATAAGGATGCGGTACCACTCGTGGTATGTAGTATGGTACCAAATCTCACATTATCAAATCACTCAAATTATTTTAATTTTCTAATGCTTCATATCGTTTCAATAATCAAATTGGATGAAAAATTTTCAATGTTTGACGGAAGTGAACCAAAATTTTTCTATATTTATCCTGCTGACAGATGGTCGTTGTTTATCAGAAACATGACATAAAAATATATTTGTGTTTTAATGAATTAATTTATACGTTTTAACCTTTCGCAAAAAAAGTTATATCAAACGACGCAGAAAATTTTAAAAGTAGTATTTTCTTGTCACTTGACATTAATATTTAAAGAAGCACGTATAATTTTAATAGTCTAGTCCACTAACTTTCACTTGATTTTATTGAATTACATTAAAAAATTCTTAGAAAATATATTAAAGCAAGTTGTCTAGGAATCAAAGATAACTAAGTTTAAGTGATCATGTTAACGTTTTGACGTTTATTCATTAACCCATTTCAGCTTATTGTTCTAAATATAGGACGCAGCTTGTTTTGAATTATGCTCGGTCAAGTTGTTACTGATTTTTATAAGCGACTAGTCATTTTCTTCCTCAAGTAAAAAACTACAACTCTTGGCGTGGTGACAATTGAGAACGGGCACTTGAGGATGAGACATTTGAGGATGGAACATTTGAGGACAGGGCATTTGGGGCCGAGATATTTGAGGAAGGAACATTTGAGGATGGGTGCTATTTAGGGCCTAAAAAACATATCCCACGTTTATTCTTCAAATGTCCGTCCTCAAATAGCCATCCTCAAATGTCACATCCTCAAGTGCTCGTTAAATGAGACAAACAAAATGACACCAAAATTATCCAATTTGAACATTGTTTTGGGTTATTGAAACGAAAACATGGATCAGAATTTTCGTTTCAATAACCCAAAACAATGTTCAAATTGGATAATTTTGGTGTCATTTTGTTTGTCTCATTTAGCTATAAAAAATTGCTACAATGTTCATTTTATGAAAATTTAAAAAAACGATGCAAAAATCGATTTTTTCGCAAAAAATTCAAAAAAAGTTTGTGTATTACAACGATAAGCTTGTGACAAATTCAAAATCTCAAACGCAATTATCTCGAAAACTACAACGATTCAGGACATGCGGTAAAAACAAAAAATGCTTCATTTTTCATGATCTTTCCGGGTATATCATTTTTTCATATGGTTGTAAATTATTGTACTGGTCCCTTAAGCGGTAAACTTAATTAATTTTCGAAGCTATAAGCTTAAACTCGGTAATTACCGAGTACTCGATTATTAAATCGAGTATTTTTATTACTTTTATTAAGGAGGCTTATGACGATAATCAATATATCGCGTTTTATATTGTAGCTTGGATACATTTTGAAAGTGCTTTGCTAGAAAACGGCTCGAAGTTAATAACTTTATTGAATTTTTTCCTGTGTATTTGTGTTCTTATAAACTTATTCACAGACAAGGCTTAACTTGTGGGTTGTTTAAAACAATAATTATGATGATAAATGCGTCTGGAATTGGATTTATTTATTTTGATGATATCCCTGGTGGTATTCCATTTTTAAGCAAGTTATATTGGAGTTTAAATGGTACTATAGGATGTGCTAATTTGTTGATAACACCGTTGTTTTTCTATATGGCTTGTTTGCAACAAAGTTATAATAGAAATCTTAAGTAAGATTCAGTATCGATTATATATGGACAGACCCCAGGTTTTTCACCTGGGAGGGGATTGTGGGTCGGGGGGGGGGGGGGGGGGGAATGTAGAATGTGGAAGGCCAACACATTGAGGATTAATAGTCGAAAAGTAGGTTGCCTGGAGCAGCATATTTATGTGTAATCTTTTTTTGTCGCCAACTTTTTGATCCCATCGGGAAGGGACAAAGATAGCACAGACAGACACACATAAAGTCTGTTTCGATTCACAATTCCAAAATAATTCCCCGACCCCTGTAAAGAGCGATCCCATTCGATCTGGTAAGTTAACCAACTTGGGTGCGCAGGTTCGATCCCACTAGGAGCCAATTCTTTTTGCAGTGTCCAAAACGGATAAAAATTTTTGCCTAGACGTAATTTTATGCGCGCAATCGATTCCCCGCATAAAATTACGTTTAGGCAAAAATTTTTATCCGTTTTTGGACACTGCAAAAAGAATTGGCTCCAGTGGGATCGAACCTACTGACCTAAGTTGCTTAACTTGCCAGATCAAATGGGATCGCTCTTTACAGGGGTCGGGGAATTAATGATGGAATTGTGAGTTGAAACAGACTATAAAGGGTGATCAGGTATGCTCTTTCAGAATATATAGGACTTTTTGAAACAATTCAAACGTCACTTCGTGTAAGTTCCTTGTGAAGCCAAAGTCTGGCTACGCTTCTGGCTGTCACCCTTCCCTCCTTGTGCACATGATGTTGTTGCTCTCTACAGTTTATTTTAGACTAGTATCTTCAAATATTTATCTATCCTTTTTACTATCCGGATTAGGAAACGCTGGATATTCTGTACTAGTTCTCACTCATATTAGCGACCATATTTACGGGCAGATTTTCCAAATATTTCGCATTGGTCAAGCTATCGGGACGTATGTATTAAAAACAACTTTTTTGTCGATTATTTTTGAAAGAGCTGCAGCTACAAGAAACTACAAAACGTATGAAAATCATCCCTCTACCATATTAGGATTGGCTTTATATGTTTTTGGAGTAAGCTTTCGTAATAAAATTAAAGGGGGGAGTTCAAACCATGACCAGGTAGAAATTTTTTTAAATTTAAAAAATGACATTTCTAGGGTAAATTTTATGCGAAAAATTGGATTAGATTTCGAAGCGTGAAAATGCTTCCTTGACCCTGATTCAGGGAATGGAGGTTGTGTATTGAAGCGAAAATCGAAAACTTTTGATTTTTAAACAAAAAAGACCTCTCCGAGATAATTTTATGCGAGGAATCGATTGCGAATAAATCTGGATCATGAATACGTTTTCTTGACCTTAATTCACGGGAGAATGTGATCAGAATTATTCACAATCGATTCCTCGCATAAATTACCTCGAAGGGGTCAATTTTTTGTTTAAAAATCCAAATTTTTTGATTTTCGCCTCAATACACGACCTCTATTTCCTGAATCAGGATCAAGGAAGCATTTTCACGCTTTGAAACATATTCCAAACGATTTTTCGCATAAAATTGGGCAGATGCTAGTTGGTGACATAAAATCTCTACCACGGTTTAGGCCTAGGATTAGGCTAAGTCTAGGCTTAGGCCTAAGCCTAAGCCTAAGCCTTGGTAAAAATTTTGTCACCAACTGGCATATGTCCATAAAATTTACCCCAAAAATGTCACTTTTTTTTAATTTCAAAAAATCTCTACATGGCCATGGTTTGAACTCCCCTTTTAATATAAAATTAATTTAGTTGCTTGGTGGTGTGCTGCCTATAAGTTTTGCCCTATGTAAATTTGATTGTAAAAAAAATGAATAAGATTTTAGTTAAAATTAATGTGTACATTTCCGTTTCTATTGGACTTGTATTCAATTTAGTTTGTTGGACTTCTGTCTTCTTAATAACGAGAGTGAATGAAAAAATGAGGAAGATAAAATTGTCTATAGCTACACGATTGTCATATAGATATCAAGTAAAAATGATAAATAAAAAAAGAAACGATTACAGTCAACTCTTCATATAGTGACACTCCTGACTAGAGTTCACTAGAGAAATTTCACTGACTAGTGTAACTTTTTCCAAGATAACCTACTGACTAATTTGGTTTTTTATGAAGCTAAAATATAGATCTTAAAAAAAATCAAACTAGTCAGTAGGTTATCTTGAAAAAAATCAGTTATTGAAATTTCTCTAGTCAGCGGTGTCACTATATGGAGAGTTGACTGTATAAAAATTTAGATAGCCGAAAATTTGAGATTTTTAAATATAATGAAGCCTATAATTATAACTGGAGGAGTTATCGAGACATCAGCTATTTTATTGGCTACTTTAGAAGCACAATTTGACTATAGTACTCAATTATATTATCCGATTTATATGATAGTAAGAGTTTGGAACCTTCATTTCTCTCTATTCCCATAAAAAGCTTAAATCATCAGACCACACATATGCTTCCTGTCCACCAGTGAGCATATGTGTGGTCTGATTGATGAATGGGCAGTACCTCTCTCCCCCACGTCTCCCGAAAGTGTGCAAAAAAACCCGATTCTGGTCAATTTTCGTGGTATAGTAAAAATTCGCATATTTCGGGAATTCTAGTCGCTGATTCGACTCCCATACTTTTCATATGTAAACAAATGTGTGGGATAATAAGTAAATTTAAAATTTCATTAGAATCGCTAAAATGGCTTAGTAGCAGTGGTCTCGACTTTGATTCTAAAGGTAGCGGGATCGAATCCCTCTCGCGGCGATTTGATTTTGCCGCAAAATAGGAGTTAAGAGACAATATCTCAAGAGATCAAACATTGCCTAAAACGATTCGACCGCGCTCAAAATTGAATTTATTTAGTGAAATTAACGCATGGGAAGATTTTTAAAAGTCATTTCAAGTTAAAATTCGGGTTCTAAAAAATTCAAAACCTTGTCCGAAGCTCAATACCATCGATTTTACGTGTATTTTTTGAGTTTTCTAACCTCTCTAAAACACCCAAGATAATTTTTTTCGGCCCAAATTTCTTTCTGGCAGATGTATTTCAATGTGGAGAACATTTCTAGCGTGGTTTCAAAAAAATCCGAGAAACTTCGATTTTTGGGCCATTTTTACAAGAGGGCACAGTTGGAGGGTTCGGAAAAAAAATTTTTCTCGGATTTTTTCAAAACCACGCTAGAAATGTTCTCCACATTGAAATACATCTGCCAGAAAGAAATTTGGGCCGAAAAAAATTATCTTGGGTGTTTTAGAGAGGTTAGAAAATTCAAAAAATGCACGTAAAATCGATGGTATTGAGCTTCGGACAAGGTTTTGAATTTTTTAGAACCCGAATTTTGACTCGAAATGACTTTTAAAAATTTTCCCATGCGCTAATTTCACTAAATAAATTCAATTTTGAGCGCGCTCGAACCGTTTAACACTGTGCCCTCCTAGGTTCGAATTTTCGAGATATCGTCTCTTAATTTTTGATGAATTGTTTCGATCGAAAAAACATGAAAAAATCGCCCAAATTCCGTTTGTTTATATACACCCTGTACTTGCAAAACAAATTTCCCTAAGGAGGAATTAGTTGTTGTTGATCCTTATTATCGAATTTAAGATTCAGCAGCTCTTTTTTTTATTCGATAAAGTTCAGCAGCTCTTTTTCGCAAAATGATTGTCTAACAAGGGACCCTCACAGCTTGTGAATCTTCAAATGCAAGATTTTTTTATAATTTTTATGCCAAACGACTCCTTATGACACAAAATGAAAATCCCCAAGTCACCAGAAATTTAGCATTAATAGAACACTGTAAAAAAAATTTTTTTTAAATTTTTTGTCTCCAGCCGGAATCGAACCTACAGCATGCAAAAAATAAATGTATGATGGAGCGAACGCTCTATCCACTCTACCATCGGTGCTATTTTTGAAATGTATTGAATTTACTTGTGAAGTAAGTGAATTTTTTTTATGCACGGTTCATTAAAAGAGGAGTTTACGCCCAGTAAGCTTTTCGAAAAAGATTATTTTCCTCCAAATAACTGACTTTTGGTACTCGGGGGTTTTTGGGCACGAGAAATCGATTGGCGCAAGTCCCGAGTTCCAAAA
>OZJO01003969.1:0-10762 GCA_900406225.1 Acrobeloides nanus | reverse complement strand
TCTGGTGGATTTTTGGCAAATACTACACGAATCTTTGTCTTATTTGTCATTTAAAAAAACCTAGAAATAGTGATGTTTAATTCATAAAAATGTCTATGTGTAACTCATTTCTGTTTTAAGTAGACTAGATGGACTCGTTTTCTATCTCACGTGTAAATCAAACAAATGAATATGAAAGCAATAAAATATCCAACATATCATGTCTTCCTGTTATTAAATTACACAATTTCCGGTACAATTTGCAAAAATTATAGTTCATAAATCTGGTTCAAAAAGAATATAGTTTTAATTTTAGAAAAAATTTTAAAGGGAGTGACAATCATGGCCTAATCCAAGGAAAAAATTTTTCTAAAAAGATCATTCTTAGGGGTAAAATCATGCGCGCAATCGATTGCGCGCATCGCCGAAGAGTGAAAAAGCTTCCCTGACCCTGATTCAGGGAAAATATAGATTTTTCGACCTTTTTTATACTAGTACTTGGTTTGAAAAGACGTTTTCCATCAACAAGCCTCGGTGGTGTAGTGACAAAGCATCGACTTATTTGTCACAAAGGTCGCTGGTTTGAATCCCGCTTTGAGCAAAATGTTTTACCATTTTTAAGCTGAAAATGCTCTGAAAATGACGATTTTTGGCGCAAAATGATGAATTTTAATGAAAAAATAGACTTTTTTGAATTTAAAAATTGTAAATTTTTAGTGAAAATATGGAAAATTTTGGTAATTTTTGGTGAAAATCATAATGGGGGGCCATTATGATTTTCAAAAAAAATTTTCAAACATTTTGGGGTAAAACATAAGGATGCCCTTAAGTTTTTTTTGTATTCGTTTCAATTTTATCAAAATTGCGATTTCAACGACTCACTACTAGCCACAAATGGATAAAGAATAAATATTTATTTTTTGTTCATTTTGTTAGTTTTTCATGAATAATGTATTTTTCAGTTGCCTTATTTTAACACCTTTCTCGTTAATGTGGATAAAATTACAGAAAGATCCCATGCAAAAACTCAATTTTATTAATTTCACAGGACAAACAATCATAGGGGATATCACGTTGACTCTTTATTGAAAATGAAGATGATTGTTGTTTCGTGTAAATTTTCCTGGATGTGAAGTTGCTACCTTTAAAAAATGGTCAACACATTCTTGGCATACTTTGAATTCTGAGCTGTATAGACACTTGCATAATATGGAAACGAAAGGACTTGAAAAAAGTTTTTGATTTAACCCCTTAGTGCCGGCTATATGAAATACGCACATTTTGACGAAAAAAAATTTTATTTTTGGAATAAGAAAATTTTTCTGATTCGAACGAGGCCGGTTTTAAGGCAGTAGGCTTTATTTGAATTTGTCCCATATATGGGACAGCCGGCATATCAAGTACTTTACGGGATAGTCGGAATACAACTAAAAATATTATAATAATGCAAGTTTCATCATTAACCAAATTTATCAATTTATATTCAATATTTGGCAATACAATGCAATAAAAACGGGGTTTAAAATACAATTAGACATTATGCCCCTTAGTGCCGGCTGTCCCATATATGGGACAAGATTTTAAAAGCTGTATATCTCCTCCAATATAAATCGAATTTCCATAATTTTTTTATATTTGAAAATTCCTTGTTGGTGCTGAAAACGTACAAAAAGAGATTTTTGAAAAAAAATTCTTATAAGTTTTGTGAGGCGTATTTCATATAGGTATTCTAAATGCCGGCTGTCCCATATATGGGACAAAATTTCAGAGTCAATTTTCTTTATACATATGGTACGTACAACTTTACTTCCAATTTTATTTGGATGATTAGCGTTTAAATAAATGAAAAAAATTTTCGTTTATTTTTTCTTTCCAAAGCTACTTCAACAATAGACCACAATAGATAAGAAGCATGCCGATTTAAAAGATTAAAATGATAACTACAGCGAACTAGAATGGAAAAATTCTTGTGAAGACCAATATTTTTGTTTGGCAAGTCAAGTGAAAATATGTTACGAGGTAAAAAATTTTTCATAATTTTAATTTATTTTTTATAGCATTTTTGATAACTTGGATCGTTTTTATAATTCATTCTTTGGCTGATGAAAATCCCCGCTTTAAGAGGTTTTGAAAATTTTTAAAGTTTTATTGTTAACATTTTAGAGATTGGGGTGATCCACTTCCAGATTTGGGATATCCTGGCTATAATTGCTCACCAAACGTTATGGCGCCAAGCAAGAATATGCCAACAAATGTTCATTCTATCAGACCAGCTGATATTAAACTTATCATGGCTCTAGGGGATTCATTAACTGTAATTTTGACATTTGGTTGAACTAGGCATTAAAAAATTTAGGCAGCAAATGGAGCTGGTGCAACCGACGCCATTTCAGTGTTGTTACAATATAGAGGTTTAGCTTTTCTTATGGGTGCCGACAAGGGTTTGGATAAGCATATTACGCTGCCAAGTAAATTTTTGTAGACTTCAAATCTTAGGCTTTAGACATTTTACTCAAATATAATCCTAAACTCTTTGGTCAATCTTATGGGATTTGTGCGGCCGATGTTTGGGAATGTGCCTTTTTGAACATTGCACAACCTGGTGCTAAGGCTGTTGATATGCCAGGCCAAGCTACTGAAATTGTAAGAAGAATGCAAGATGACCATCCTGAAGTAATATTTTGCAAGAATATTTTTAAATAAAATCTACAATTAGATCGACTTCAACAATGATTGGAAACTGTTGAGTATTTTTATTGGTGGCAATGATTTTTGTAGTTATTGTCGCGACCCGGTAAGTAATACCAGATGTGGTCGGTGAAAGGCCATTCATGGTCAACTTATTATTTCAATAGGAGTTTGGAATTTGTTTGTAAATGGTAGAACCGTACGGAAAGGGGTATAAAAACCTAGGGGCCAAAATATGGAATTTGGCCGAGCTGCATATTCTTTTATAGAATTAGGACAGCTGATAAAGAGAACAAGTCTAGAAAAAACTCCTTTTTACGTGAAGCTCGACGACGAGCGAAGTAAGCCATCAAGCTCCCTCTTATTCGAGGCTCGGAACCGAGCCGCCAGCTCCTAGCGGAGCGGATCCGAGCTACATATTTTTTTATGAACGTAGGGCGGCAGTTGTAAAGCATCAATTTAAAACAAACTATTCTCGCGACTTATTATTATTAAAGTTACTCATCAGGAGCTTTTATCCTAAATACTGAGTGCCGAAGGCACTCGGCGAAACCGTTTATATTTTATAATTTTTCAGGTAGGTTATAGTGCAGCAAACTTTGCATACAAAATTCAAGAAGCCATAGAATATATCTACGATCATGTTCCAAGAGTTATAGTCCAGTTAGTAACAATGCTGCATGTTGAAATGGAAAAGAAGCTCGATTCGACTGATAATGTGACTGCCCCTATATGTCAGCCATTACATGAGTAAGATTTGTTACAAATCAACAGCATCCCGTAAATACTGTAAAAAACGCCCCCTTGGAGGTTTTTTGTGCATTTTTAACAGTTTCGGGCATATCGGGGTAGTTGTTTTTTCAAGGGATTGAAAAGGTTTTTTCAACCTCCTCCAGGGGCCGTACCAATAAAGATAAGGATAAATCCTTAACTTTTAGTGAAAAGTTAAGGATTTATCCTTAGCTTTTATCTTTATTGATACTGCCCCAGGGGTTGAAAAGATTTTTTCAACTCTCTTCAGGGGTTGAAAAAACAACCACCCCCAGATATGCCCGAAACCGTTAAAAATGTACAAAAAACCTCCAGGGGGCGTTTTTTACAGTATTTACGGTATAGGATTTGTAAATTATAAAAGATACATAATGAGTGGCCTTATTTTGTTTTGCCTTTTGGAGGGGGGAGGGGAAGAACCAAAGGAGAGGGATCTCTATCAGTTTCCTTATAGGCACGAGACTGGATTTAAGTAATAAAGTTTAGATATGGAGAATGTAAATGTCTATACAGCAATTGGACAGTAGAGTCAATGAATCAAACGGTTCAAGCATATCAACAAGCAGAAATGCTGTTACAAGACTATTTTGAAAATAAAACCAAAGCCGACAATAAAACAGATTTCACATTTGTAATCCAACCATTTATCAACAATGCTTTTAATCCAGCTATGAATGTTAGAATTTTAAAAGGAGCCCATATTTAGTACTGATTTTTAGGTCGATGGAACACCTGACTTAAGAATGTTTGCTCCAGATTGTTTCCATTTTTCTCAGCTAGGTCATGCTGGTGTAGCCACATGGCTTTGGAAGAACATGCTCGAACCGGTTGGGTCAAAAACTAATGCAGCAAATTTGAGTTCGGTGGCATATCCGCTAGGATGCCCAGATCCGGTAAAATTTAAATTTTAACTTTGAAATATGTTTATTTTTAGACCTGTCCATTTATTCGAACTACTAGAAATAGTCAAAATTGTGCACAATATTTGACGCCATCAGAACTTGATTAGGATTAAATTTATTATAAAAAAAAAGTTTTATATTTTTAATTTTAACAACAATAAAATCAAATTTAAGCAGGGCTAAATTTCTTTAAAGGACCAGTCCAGTAAGTTACAACCATATGAAAAAAAGGATATATTCGGAAAGGTCATGAAAAATGGAGCATTTGTTGTTTTACGGCATGTTCTGAATCGTTGTAGTTTTCGAGATAATTGTGTTTGAATTTTTTACAAGCTCTTCGTTGTAATACACAAACTTTTTTGAATTTTTTGTGGAAAAATCGATTTTTTCAATTTTCATAAAATGAACATTGTAGCAATTTTTTATAGCTAAATGAAACGAATAAAATGACACCAAAATTATCCAATTTGAACATTGTTTTGGGTTATTGAAACGAAAACATGAATCAGAATTTTCGTTTCAATAACCCAAAACAATGTTCAAATTGAATAATTTTGGTGTCATTTTGTTCGCCTCATTTAGCTATAAAAAATTGCTACAATGTTCATTTATGAAAATTTAAAAAATTGATGCAAAAATCGGTTTTTCTGCAAAAAATTCAAAAAAGTTTGTGTATTACAATGAGGAGCTTGTAAAAATTCAAAATTTCAAACGCAATTATCTCGAAACTATAACAATTCAAAACATGCCGTAAAAACAAAAAAATGCCCCATTTTTCATGATCTTTCCGAATATATCATTTTTTCATATGGTTGTAAATGACTGGACTGGTCCTTTAAGAGACGATGTCTCAGGATCTCAAACCGGCCTCGAACCTGGGATGTCCATAGTAACGAAAATTCGAATCAATTTTTGAAACCGTGTTATACCCTAGGTTTTCGGGATCGCTGAACACGAATCTGAAGTCCGTTTTTGAATCCGACTTTTTCTTGTCGAAATCCGGGCGGGTGGCCCCGCCCTGATCTCTAAAAATGTACCCCCAACTTCAAATGGTCATAACTCAGACCATTTAACACTCGAACGGGTTCTTGTAACGGCGATTGATTTCGGTGGATTTTTTCATGCTGATCACGATGCGCAAAAAAAATTTCGAAAAAAGTTTCTTTTTTGGGGGGTCTAGGACCTCTTGAAGTCATCTATGTTGAACTTTTAGATTCCTTTTACAAAAACGACTATATTTCCGTGTAGGAAGCGTTTTGGGAGGTGGTTGACCACTCCTTCAAAAGCTGAAACTCTTGGATTTAACCGTAAAGAGTTATGCTCAAAATACTAAAGTGTAAAAATAGTCTGTAGCATTACTGTAATTTCCAACATTCATATGGGCCGAAATTGGCCTTTTTAAAGGTTGCACACCATTTCAAATGCTCAAATATGTTTCTTTTGAGTCCAAATTTCATATTACACACTCAGTTTGCCTAGTGCCGCGGGAACCCCAAAAAGTTCGAACTTTCGAGACATCGCCTCCTAAAAAGACTATAAAATTCAATATAAGTAAGTATGAAGAATTGACATCATAGGTCAAAAAATTGAGCGACCCCTCCAAAAACTGCACATAGATGGGTAGCTCAGATGTCTAGCTACAACTTTTGTAAATATTGTTGACCACGAAAACGCTCAAGGTCGAAAGACCGATTTTTGTAATTTTTTAGTGAAAAAAAACAGTAAAATTTTAATATAGGTCGAAAAATTGCCCCATAACTATTTAATTTTTAGAGGACCTATGGCAAGTTAATATACCATCCTATAGCTCAGAGTTTCAGCTTTCGAAGGAGTGGTCAACCACCTCCCAAAACGCTTCCTACACGGAAATATAGTCGTTTTTGTAAAAGGAATCTAAAAGTTCAACATAGATGACTTCAAGAGGTCCTAGACCCCCCAAAAAAGAAACTTTTTTCGAAATTTTTTTTGCGCATCGTGATCAGCATGAAAAAATCCACCGAAATCAATCGCCGTTACAAGAACCCGTTCGAGTGCTAAATCCATCTGAAATGGTTTTGGTATCGTTGGGAAGCTGATAAAATCTACCTTTTTTTGTTATACAACCCCTATTCGAAACCCCAAAGTTGTGAAGATAGAGCAATTTTTCTCATTTTTGAGGTACCCAAAAATGCACTATTTTCGATCTAACTTCTACGGATTTTTCGAGTGCACTGCGATTCTTCGCCTATTATTTACTCATAGTTAGTGCCTACAATTTGAGCTGTCGATCGCCGAAAAAGAGTGATCCCCAAAAATAGAAAATGGAGCTTGAAAAGGTCCACCCCATGTTCGAGATTTCGAGATATCGTCTCTTAAGACGTGAAGTCTGAGAGATTCGGACTGCTCCGGCACAAAATTTTTTCAACGTATTTTAGTAGAAAAAAATTTACTTTGCAAGGATAATATGGTTTTTGGGCTCAATGATGCTGGAAAGGGTTCAAAAATGGCTTGGAAGTTGCCAAAATGCTAGATTTCGAGTTTTTTCGGGTCCCTGGTACTCAAAGGGTCACCCTGAATCAGGATCTTTGCGGGAATTTCAAATTCAAAATCGCAACTCAAAAATTGTAAATTCAAACGCAATTATTTCGTCAACGATAACGATTCAGAATTTACTATAAAAACAAAAAATGCTCTATTTTTCATGAATTTTCCAAATATTAGGTTGTTGCAAAAGTTCGTACTCAAAAGTTTTATTTCTTTATTTATTTTATTTTAACCGTTTTCGATGAAATTTTTTTTCAGTAGTGAGTAAGAGTATATGCTGAATACGATTCAATCGGTCATTTTGAGTAAAACTCATGTTTTCGTGTCAATATATAGACTTTTTCAAAAAATTGGTGTTTTTCAATGTTGCAAATGAATTTTAAAATGTCGATATTTGGTTATAGAAGTCGATTTTTGATGAAATTTTCGACCTTACTAGGGTTTTCCTAGTCGGAGAATTGATTGCGCGCATTTTCAAATCATGAAAAAATTTCTTTAACCCTGATTCAGGGAATACAAATTTTTGAGCCATTTTAGGGGTATAAAAAACTCGAATTTTTTGAAAAAGTCTGGATATTGACACGAAAACATGAGTTTCACTCAAAAAGACCGATTGGATCGTATTCAGCATACACCCATACCCACTACCGAAAAAAAATTTCATCGAAAACGAGCGAAAAATGCCGATTTTCGATATATTTTTTGGGTGCAATAACTTATGTTATTGGGTTGTAGCATAAGTTGTTGTCGCTCAAAAAATATATCGAAAATCGGCATTTTTTGCTCGTTTTCGATGAAATTTTTTTTCAGTAGTGGGTAAGAGTGTATGCTGAATACGATCCAATCGGTCTTTTTGAGCGAAACTCATGTTTTCGTGTCAATATCCAGACTTTTTCAAAAAAATTGAGTTTTTTATACCCCTAAAATGGCTCAAAAATTTGTATTCCCTGAATCAGGGGTAAAGAAATTTTTTCATGATTTGAAAATGCGCGCAATCGATTCTACTACTAGGAAAACCCTAGTAAGGTCGAAAATTTCATCAAAAATCGACTTCTATAACCAAATATCGACATTTTAAAATTCATTTGCAACATTGAAAAACACCAATTTTTTGAAAAAGTCTATATATTGACACGAAAACATGAGTTTTGCTCAAAATGACCGATTGAATCGTATTCAGCATATACTCTTACCCACTACTGAAAAAAAATTTCATCGAAAACGGTTAAAATAAAATAAATAAAGAAATAAAACTTTTGAGTACGAACTTTTGCAACAACCTAATATATATGTTACCGGAAAATCTGTTTTTCAGTAAAAACAGTTTTTCCTAGGAAAATCTGTTTTTTTTTAATAAAAACAGATTTTCCTAGGAAAATCCGTTTTTTTTAATAAAAACAGATTTTCCTAGGAAAATCTGTTTTTCAGTAAAAACAGTTTTTCCTAGGAAAATCTGTTTTTTTAATAAAAACAGATTTTCCTAGGAAAATCTGTTTTTATTATAAAAAAAACAGATTTTCCTAGGAAAACCTGTTTCTTCAAAAATCAAAAAAAAGGTCATAATAGGATGATACCCCCCGGCTGCGCCGTGGGATGCCCACCCTTTTGACCTGCAGCCTAAGGTCACAATAGGATGAAACTCCCCGGCTGCACCGGGGTCCCTAAAGTCATAATAGGATGATACCCCTCGGCTTCGCTGGGGGATGCCCACTCTTTTGACCTGCAGCTTAAGATCACAATAGGATGAAACTCCCCGGCTGCGCCGGGGGCCCTAAGGTTTACGTGCCGCGAAAAATGTTTAGGAGTTAATTGTACGAATCGGAGATAGTAGCAAAAAATATAAAAATATTTTTGCAAATAGTGTCTGGGAAGTGAATATGCGCTTCAAGGTATATGTTGTATTTATGTGAATTTTGAAACACTATATCATCCTATTATGACTTTAGGGCCCCCGGTGCAGCCGGGGAGTTTCATCCTATTGTGACCTTTGTTTTGATTTTTGAAGAAACAGATTTTCCTAGGAAAAACTGTTTTTACTGAAAAACAGATTTTCCGGTAACATATATAAATTATAGCAAATTTCGCTAATCTAAAGAATTTAATTTTTTGACTTCCTTCAGTTTTAGCTATGGAGACATTTTTTGCTTCTCGGCCCCTGAAAGTGACTTGGTCAGGGATGTCGGCCAGGAATTCTAGTTTATTTTTATGTGCAACTCGGAGCTCGCGTAGTGAGAAAATTTCGAGATAGAGCCCAAAAAATAAATTTTTGGGGTCAAAAAACGTTATTAATAGAAAGAAAGTCATTTTTCTCAAAAACTATAAATGATCATGATCGAAGTGTCATTGGAAAGAGGGACGATGAAAATGTGCTTTAAATTGTAGAAAACGCTTCAATAGAAAAAAATTTATGATAAAAACAAAAAAAGGCTTCAAATGACGATTTTTGAGAAAATGAAACCTCGATTTCTCCACGGGCTGGCCATCCCCATCTGCATCTGTGGATCTTTTAAAGTTGATTTAATTTTGTAGCACTATTATTAAACTAATTTTTAAAAATAAAATAAGGTCAGCTACGGGTGCATTAGGGTTAAAAATCGGGCTCCAAAGGAATGTTTCGACGCCCCTGAAGTCAAATTCTGAACTTTCAGAGAAAAAAAAGGAAAAAAAAATATAAAATGACTACTGAAGTATATTCGTCAAGTGAGCATACAAAAATGTAGCTCGTCGCTTCTCCTTTCACGTAAAAATCGCTAAAAAAATCTTTTGAGATGATCGAGATATGGCCCTTTGAGTACTAGGGACCCAAAAAAAACTAGAAATCTAGCATTTTGGCAACTTCCAAGCCTTTTTGGACCTCTTCTTCGGCATCTTTGAGCCCAACAACCATATTATCCTTGTAAAGTAAATTTTTTTCTCTTGCAAAGTAAATTTTCTTTTTTCCAAAATACGTTGGGAAAAAATTTTGTGTCGAGAGGTTCATATATAGTTCGAATCTATCAGCGGCACTCCTCGCAAAAATTTTGCACGCTCTCTCAAAAAATTTTGCGCGTTGATACCCCCTCCCCAAAATGGGGAGGGGAGGAGGTAATATCTCAGCAATCATAGCGCTTAAGAGAATATTTATGAATTTTTTATATTAGTAGCGTTCTTGGGTGAACACGATTTAGTTCCCACTCGTTTGAGAACATTTTCAATTAAAAAATGCCGTGTTCGGCCATGTGAATCCATTACTAGAATTTTTTAACCATCAGGTTCGGAGAACGTTGGATACGCCACCGTTTTTTGTTGAAGTATTCACAAAAAACCATCTGGTTCTTTATCATCATCATAATACAGGGTGTCCCAACCGGGACACCCTGTATTATGATGATGATAAAGAAGATAAAAAAAAATTCAGATTTGTTTTGCTTGTATCTTTTTAACTAATGCGTCATTTTTGACGGTTCTGGACTCATTTTGTAGCTAAACAGTTATCATTTATGCCTGTTAAAAAAATTTTAAACATTTCCTTTGAAAATGTGAAGAAAAATTGTCAACGCAAATCTTGCTTCAAAAGAGCACCATTCGGTGGATGGTGCTCTTCGACAAATTTAAGCCACTCTTTCTAACCGAATTGTGCGGATGGTCGTTGAAAGTATGGCGCTCAGTGTTCTCATCTGTTCCGACTCGGCTAAACTAAACAAAATTTAATTTTGCCAATTTTTAAAATAACTTACCGTGGCTAATTTTGCCCTTGACGACTCTGTGCCGAACCAGTTTCTCGCAATCGGCCAATCCACTTTTTTAAAGTCTGGTCAATTGGAATTTGCGCGTTTCGGCCTCGTTCCCGACGCACCCGGCTAACAAATCTGACTTAGGGGCCATTCACAAATTACGTTTCCCAGAAGGGGGGGAGGGGG
>OZJO01003968.1:0-34253 GCA_900406225.1 Acrobeloides nanus | reverse complement strand
GATGCATTTTTTCAATTTTTTGACCCCTGAAAATTTTTTCGATGCGCGCAATCGATTTCTCGCATAAAATTACCCCCAAAAATAATTTTGTTGGGGTTAAAACTTACAACTCCTAATTTTGACGCATTTTTTCAATTTTTTGACCCCCGAAAAATTTTTCAGAATTTTTCGATGCGCGCAATCGATTTCTAGCATAAAATTACCCCTAAAGGGTCGCTTGTTAAAAAAATTTAAAAATTTTGTTAAAATATTAAAAAACTGTTAAATAATTTTTATATACGGTTTTTTGCATGAGTTAGAGGGACTACAGCTCTATATTTTCATACAAAAATTAAATTTCTAACATTTTGTTAAGGTGAGGGAAATCGACTTTGAAAACTTTTCAGTATCAACTCTGATTTTTGAGATGCGAAATTTTGTCAAATTTATAAGAAATATAATGGAAAATTAACATTTTGCTAATTTATTCCTAAAATCTGATTTTTGAAGTCAGATTTGCTGATTTTGAACAAATGTTCTTGGCATCCCTGCAGTTCTCGCGATCCGAATGATCTAATATATTCAATGAAAAATTTGGATTTCCCATGACACCATTGATGGCAAGCATTTTGAAATCGAGGTAACTTTTCGATCATAGGTGGGCAAGGGGGAGTATGTGGGGTTCTTGGCAAGGTGGTCCTCCTTGCCACCGGCGAAAAATTTTCACGAAAAATGGTATTTTTAACTTTTTGAATTTTGCTAAATTTTGAGGTGGTCCCCCATATTTTTCGGCCTTTTGAGTGAATGAGTCAGGGGAGGTGCCACCTCCCCCGTACCCAAGTATGTTTTTGATGTTAAATTTTATTCTTGTTCATGTTTAGAAACCAGATAATAGCGGATCAACCTTCTTTAACTACAAAGGCTATCACTCGTTGGTTATGCTCGCAGTCGTCGATGCCGATGAAAAGTTTATCATGGTAGAAATTGGTGGAGCCGGAAGGCAATCGGATAGCAGTTTGTACAACAATTTGGAGGTTAGTTTTATTGACAATCTTTGGTAACTTGATGATGTCAAGCAGAAGATTCTTCAAAAGAGTCCAAATGTTAAAGTTCGTACAATTTCATTCGATTTCACCAATGCAAATTTGGTTGATTATGAAGAGAAGATTGTCAGCAGTTGAATGGATTAGATGTTGGGGTTTTAGGTATTGGAGTGATTTTGAGTAGTAGCGAGGCAATTTTTAGAGCTCAAAAATTTGCTTTTTTCATGATAAAAAATTGAATTTATAGACTTTCAAACCGTAAAAATATTTTTTGTTAGATCATGATTTTTAGCCTGTGCTATATTCATTTTTTCTTTCTATATGCAAATTTTCAGTGAACAACGTCGGTATATTTTCGAATATCCTGATCGCTTCGACAAAATCGCAGGCTACCAAGATGTCCAAAGCTTAAGCGGCATTCTTCAGTCCTTTCAAACTCAAAAATTGAGTTTGAAAAATTATTCTAAGCACAGAAAATGTGTTTTAGGCTAAAAAGCTGTATATTTTTTCTAAATTACAAATTTTATTAGTTCAAAAAATGGCGCTAGTATGCATCCGGGGAGCCACTAGAAATTTTCGAAAAATGAACTGGAAAAATTATGTCATGTTTGTTTTCAAAAATGAGAAAATTGGGTTTTAAAATCAAAATGTCGTAAATTTTCCATTTTATCCAGTTGGGCAAGAGCTTCATTTTTCAAAAATTTCAAGTAGCTCCCCGAATACATAGCGACCAAAAAATATTTTTATTCTCAATGATTATACCTAATTTTTAACTGTTTGTCAATTTTTCACATTTTTAGGCCAACGTCTTCACGCTCTCCGTCTATTAATCGACTCTGTGATGGATAACGGCAATCTTGCTATCTGCAATCGTGCTCTTAAGAAAAAAGAAGCAGCTAAGAAAGAATAGCTATAATTATATTCATTACATTTGTTTTGTGACATAAATCTTTTAATTTTGACAAGGTTTTTAATTTTTATTAACATAAATGACAATATAACGAAATGAAATTACAAAATATCATTAATCCTCACGCAAATTCATCGCAAACTCTTCAAAAAGTTCTATGTAATGGTTTAAAGAAGTGTGCTTGTAGTCTAAAAATGAGATGTTTAGATTAAAAATGTGCTCTATGAACAACTTACACAACATTTTTCGATTCTCTTTATCCATATCTTCTGAACTTTTAACAACCTTTTTAATGTTCTTCCGCTTTTCCTTGAGATCTTTCGCTAGAAAAAAATAATCCAGATATTTTCGTCGTCACTCTCTTCTCCCCTTCTACTCGCATTCCCATTTTCGATTTTTTAAAATACATTTCAAAAATAACTCACCGGCGATAGTTCGTTTCTCGTCCGACATTTTCTTGGCGATTTCCTCAAAAGCCTTGACAAGTCTTTTCTTTTTCGATGATCATCATTTTGAAAATTCCAGATAAGATTGACTTTGTACTTCAACGATCAATGTATTGATATCATCATCGGCTGACCATTTGGAACTTGTGCACTTCGGCCCCCCTCCAAAAATTTGGGGGGGCCGAACTGCACCGATCGGTGCAGTTCGGCCCCCTTTGCATTCTATGGCACGCTCTAGGAACGCACAGTACTGCGCAGAACACTATGTGTTTTTTCGCATTCACAAGAGGTGCTTTCACTTTTCCATAGAAAAAACGAGGAAGTTTGAATGGGAATAAACTCCTAGTCCCCCGCGAAGTACTGCGCGTTCCTAGAATGCGCCCATTATCTCTATTTTATAAAAATCATAACATTAAACATTAAAAATCATAATTGTTTTCTAAAATAAACCAACCTTCATTTTCGTGTTCATCATTTAGTTCCGCTTCTCTGCCATTATCTTCTTCATCATAGATCCATATCTCGTCATAATTATCCCAATCAATTGCGTTATAATTGTTCCATTCCATTTTAAAAATCAAGCAGGCTAAAATTGCCATCATAACTTTCAAAAATGCAATCATGTTCTTAATATTGGTAGCAAAAATTCACGAACATTAAATTTCATGAAATGCAAGATAAATATGAAAAACGTTTTTGCGACTATTACTGTTTTTACTATAGTTCACATGATTAGCGAGAAGCCTTAGGCATACATGCAAAAGGAGTTCTGCATCCCCTCAATTCGTCGTATTGAGAAAAATTTCTTTAGAAAAATGAGTAACCAATTCGTTTTTTGGTCAAAAATGTTCAAGTATAGTCCCAACCAAGTCGTATTTGAGGATCCAGTACCCCTCCTTGTTTACCTATGGTCTTCGCGCATGGAGGCTCTAGGACATTTCTCAACGAAATAAAAAAATCGGGATGGACGAAGCGGACATTTCTCAACGAATAAGCGGACATTTTTCAACGAATTTATAAAATTCATTGAGAAATGTCCGCTTTCTCGTTAAGAAATGTCCTAGAGCCCACGTGCACCACTGGTGCACATTAAATGTTCACGAGTTTCTGGTGCACATAGCCGTGAATATTCTGTGCACATTAATATGAACCAGTGGTGCACATCAATGCAAAAAACAAGAAGCAAAAAAAAACAAGTAAACAAGAAGCAAAAAAATATAAAAAAAACGAGTAAACGAGTATTGCAAAAAACGAGTAATACAACGAAATATTGATAATCATGCAAATTTATAGTTCGTTTTAAAATACGTCAATTTACATCAACGTGCACGTTGACAATTGTGGGTTCTGTCAATACGTCAATGTAATTGACAGTCTGTCAATCTGTTGACGTAATGTTGACATGACGTATTTGCGACCTCTAGCTGAAACCTCATGAAAAAATATGCCCCGGGAAAAAGTTTTATGGATTTTAATTCCCAGATATCAATCTACAATTTCCTCAACTAATTCAAAATTGACTATAGAAATCAGAAAGATGAAAAGTGATAGTTAATTATTTATAAATTACATACAATTATTGATAAAGATTATAAGACAATATTTTTTTACTCGTATCCCATCCATTATACATTCCTACAGTTATTCCATCAGCCAGACGAACATTCAGGCATTCTGATCCGTTGACTTCTCCGTCTTATTGGCGATCTGAGCTTTTGATTGAGCTAAAATAAGTTGAAAGTTTAGAAAAAATTAAATTTAAACAAAATCGATATTACGTTGTTTGTAGCGTGTTTTATACAGGACTGCCAAGTGTTCTTAATAAGAAATGTTCTGATTTTAGACCAAAAATCCTGGAATAAGAACAAATCAGAACATTTTTTCAAAGTAAGAACATTTCTTAGAAATAAGAACATCAAAAATATTTATTTTTGATGTTCTTATTTCTAAGAAATGTTCTTACTTTGAAAAAATGTTCTGATTTGTTCTTATTCTCCATTTCAATGCAAAAAATTGTTCCTTGTCATTTTTCAGATTGAAAACAAGTATTTTAAATAAAATTTTGCACCTGCGCGCTTTTAAGGTACTTATGCACTATCCCCCTCCTAAGGAGGGATTCTGCATAAATTCATGCAGAATCCCCCTCCCCCAAGCTAAGAAAAGGCTTAGGCTTAACCACCTTGAGCTGCACATCTTTTTCGAGCATCGCAAGAACATCCATTATTAGTACTCTTCTTCAAAGCATCATTCTTCGTCTCTTCTAAATTGATGAATTTAATGTATATAAAAAAGAGATACGAAAAAGTTTTTGTTTCTTAAACGCGTTCATGCACTCGTTACTCTGTCTACAGCAGAGATGTCAAGTTTTTCTCCTTTTCAGGGAATTTCAATTCCCATATAGGAAATTACAATTCTCCTTGTAAAAATGGATTATTGCGCAAAAGTAAAAATGTATTAAAAAACTTCAAGTGCACACTTTGCACTTTTTTTCCAAAAAGTGCGAAATGTGCACTTTGTAGTTTTTTTAGTGCATTTTTGGCGCACTTTACTTTGTGCAATGTCCCCCTGATCCCCAGGTTCTTTTACATAAAAAATTAACCTTTGGTATGGTTTCCTACCACCACCTCTTCCAATAGCTGATGGACTACGACATGAGTCCTCTTCGGTCGAAAGCAATACTTCCAGAAATCTTAAACAAAAATTTAAATTAATGAAAAAAACTAACCGAGGCCGCAAGTTGCAAATGTGTAAAAACTTTACACTTTGTATTTTACTAAATTTTTCTTTACACTTTCACTCTACATTTGATAAAAATTTTGTAAAGCCGGTATGGCTTTACAAAAAAAGTGTAAAGAAAAATTTAGTAAAATACAAAGTGTAAAGTTTTTAAAAAATCACTTGAAAAAGTGTAAAGTGAACAACTTTACACTTTGTAACAATTAAAATAGGTCCCTGAGGGTATTGCACAAAAGTAAAAGTGCACTTTACACATTTACTTTTGTGTAATACCCCCTCGTCCCCAAGTTCTTTTACATAAAAAATTAACCTATACCATTGTTTCCTACGACTTCTTCCAAAAGAGTGTGTACAACGACGTGGGCTTGTCTTGGTCGAAAATGCTTCCAAAACTCTTAAACAAAAATTTAAATCATGAAAAAAAAACTAACGGAGAGCACATGCTGAAACCGTAGCAAGCTTTGTTAACCCAGTGAAGATGATGTTCCAGTCAATTGACTCCATATTAAAAAAACCATTTGTCGTTACGTAAAATATCGTTTCGCAAATCTTCTTTTTTCGACCAAGGCCAGTCCAGTCCTTTTATACTCGAGATTTCGATACACAAATTATGCGAATTTCATTACCAATGTTACTTTATACTCGTACAACACAAAATGCACCGGAACAAAGTAGGGAATTACAATTCTCCTTGTAAAAATGGAATATTTTGGTATGAAAGTATGCTATACGTATCAAAAAGTCAAAAACAAGTGCATGGGTGTAGTGATTACTAAGGGAATTACAATTCCCAGGGTGGGAATCACAATTCCCCTGGGGGAGTTACAACTCCCCTTTGTAAAATGCGTCACATATTCATCAAAGACAATGGATTTATGTTTTTTAGAAAGAATTTTTGAAAACTTTCATGGAGAAAACTTGATGAAAATATTGATTCTTTTGATCGAAAATATCATAACTCAAGATTTCAAAAAAGAACCAATATTTTTATCAAGTTTTTCTCCATGAAAGTTTTCAAAAATTCTATTAAAAAAACATATTATCTTGGGTGTAATATGTAATGCATTTTACAAGGGGGAGTTGCAATCAGGAATGCCAAGTGTCCTTATTAATCAGATTTGTCTTTATTTTGAGAGGCCAAATCATTTTTTTTACAAATTTTATTAGAAAATCTTATTTTTTCACTGATTGTATTAGAAAATCTTATTTATTATTTTTCTAAAAAATGTCATTATTTTTATTCTTCCTGACTGGCACCTCTGGTTGCAATTCCCCTAGGAGGAATTGTAATTCTCACCCTAAAAACTATAATTCCCACTGGGAATTGAAATTCCTTTAGCAATTACTACACCCGTGCACTTGTTTTTGACTTTTTAACATGTATAGCGTATTTTCGTACCAAAACATACATATCCAGTGGGGGCGGTCCCCCCCCCCCCATCACCCACCCATTGAAAATTGGCACCCACTACCATGTTTAAAAATGCCCCCTAGCGTTCCCATTTTTCACTAAAAATATCCAAAATTTTACATTTTTTTATCAAAATTCATTATTTTCTCGCCAAAAATCGTAATTTTCTTAGCATTTTTAGCTTAAAAACAAGTGTTTTTCAAAAAAAATTTTAAAAAAACGTAAGGGTGCCCTTATCGTTTTTGTCAAATTTTCGCAAAAATAAAAATGTCCCTTCCTTATCCTCCCTAATAGGTCATCCAACCACTCAACCTCCCGGGCCAGTGTCCTCCCACTACTGGATATGTATGTGCCAAAATAATCCATTTTTACAAGGGGAATTGTAATTCCCCAAAAAGGGGAAAACATCCCTGGGACCTATTTTAATTGTTACAAAGCGAAAAGTTTTTCACTTTACACTTTTTTCAAGTGATTTTTTAAAAACTTTACACTATACATTTTACTAAATTTTTCTTTACGCTTTACATTTGATAATAATTTTGTAAAGCCATCGATCGGCTTTACAAACTTTTTATCAAATGTAAAGTTTTTTAAAATCACATGAAAAAAGTGTAAACAACTTTACACTTTGCAACAATTAAAATAGGTTCCTGGGGATATTGCACAAAAGTAAAAATGCACATAAAAAAACTGCAAAGTGCACACTTTGCACTTTTTCCAAAAAGTGCGAAATGTGCACTTTGTAGTTTTTTTAGTGCATTTTTGGCGCACTTTACTTTGTTCAATATCCCCCTGGTCCCCAGGTTCTTTTACATAAAAAATTAACCTATGCCCTTGTTCCCAGCAATCACTTCTTCTAAAGGTGTATCGATCACAATATGGGTTCGTCTTGGGCGGAAATGCTTCCAGTACTCTTAAACAAAAATATAAGTCAATGAAAAAAAACGGCTCTAGTCGACAATATGACTCCCATAGGTTTTTGTTAGTCCAATAAAAAATTTATTAGACTTAGGCCTTAGGCTTAAGCCTGGGTACCCCAAAAATGGAGAAAAATAAGTCAGTTTCATTTTTGGGGTGGTTTTTCGTCATTTTCAACAAATTTAAAGCATTCTCGTTTCATTTTGAGGTGGGTGGGACTCATAAAAATCCATTGGACTCATAAAAACCTATGGGACTCATATTGTCGACTAGAGCCAAAAAAACTAACGGAGGAGGCAAACTGCCACAGTTGTAAAAGTGGTTAAACCGACACATAGGAGTTCCCAATTAATCGACGCACAAAACATTGGCGTGTCGTAACATTGGTGTATCGCAAGTATTTCGTTCGAAAATGTCGAAAACTTCTTTTTTCGACCAAGGCCAGTCCTTTTATACTAGAGATTTCGATGATAAATTATGCGAATTTCGGCACTAGGACAATTGGGAGCGGACAATTGTCAACTAAGTAACAAATTTCACTAGCGGACAATTGCCAACGCTTTTCAGTCATAGCATAACATCAGATAAATTCTTGAATTTATCAAAAAATAAAAAATTGTTTAATTAAAGTTTCTACAAAATTGTTACAACCGATTATACTATTTGGATTTAGTGTCCCCGAGGGTATCAACATGAAATTACTGAAAAATTAAAATTATTGCGCGTTATTAGAAATCATTTTTGTCATTTTTTTAAATCTTCAAAAAATGGTCCTCATAACTCACGTATGTTTCAACAATACAAAATGGGAAGAAAGTCTGATCCGTCTACTAATATCAAAATAACTTTTATGGTTAAAAGCTTTTTGACTTATTCTTGTTGCATTTTTATGGTCATAGGTACTCCACAGAAATCGCCTAGAGCTCGATCAGGTTGAACTCGGAGCAGCTCGAATCGTGTTTTTCAACCACAAATTCTGCCGATTTTGAGTTCTAGGGAGGCTTTACTTTGATAATGGCCATTTTTTTAAACAAACGAAAAAACCGAGCTTTGGGTGTCACAAAAATTTTGTAAAGATATTTATTTTTATAATAAATTTGGTCGATTCCTAGAAAGATTCGTTCAAAATCTCTTTTGCCAAAGTTGTAGAGCTTGATTTCTTCTATACTTTTCTTAAAGGTTACTTTTGATGAAAATCGATAGAAAAACGAGAAATCGCACGAAAAAGTAATAACCCTTAAAAAATTTTGTGACATAAAGCTGTTTTCTTAAAAAGTGTTCTACACATCAGAATAGATCACAATACTTTTATTATTATAAAAACAACACAATATATAAAAATATCATAGTTTAAAAACATCACAATTTAAAAACTTTACAATATATCATACAGGGTTGCACAAATTCCCGGGAATTTGGAAAAGTTGCGGGAATATTCCCGTTGCCGGATTATCAATAAAATCCGTTTATCGACACGAAAAAATTTCGAAATCGAAATGCGATTACAAATTATGATATTATCATAATGCGAGATTTACTCGGACTTATAAAGTGAAAAAAACTTAGTAAAATGAGGTTGATTTAAATTTTTTCGTGTCGATAAACGGATTGTATTGATAATCCGGCAACGGGAATATTCCCGCAACTTTTCCAAATTCCCGGGAATATTCCCATGTGCAACCCTGATATCATATAATATCGACTCCTAACAAATCATTGAAATATTGACCAAAATTATTATATATATTATAGTTATTTAGGCACTAGGCCCCTCGTTACGGTTACGGGCTCAAAAATTCAAAGAAAATTATGATTTTTACAAAAATTCTAATTTTTCGATAACCTTTTCTATGAAATGACCCCATACACCTAATATAAAAGTCGTAGCCCGCATATTCAGCAACCGAACGACACCAAGATCATCGAAATTGGATTTAAACTTCAAGAGATATGCTCAAAATACTAAAATGTAAAAAACACTTGCAACATTCCTGTAACGTCCAACATTCATATGGCCGAAATTGACTTTTTTTAAAGGTTGCACACCATTTCAATTGCTTAAATATGTTTCTTTTGCGTCCAAATTTCATATTACATACTCAGTTTGCCTAGTGCCGCGGAAGTTCGAACTTTCGAGATATCGTCTCTTAAACACTGAAAAAACAGGCACACATTACACGTTTAAAAATTTTGAACACTTAAAAAAATTTCGCATAAATTCGAAAAAAAATACCCCTGGGGTCGATTATTGTACTTGATTAGTGACAAGTGAGCGAAATTGAAAAAAAGTTNTTAAAAATTTTGAACACTTAAAAAAATTTCGCCTAAATTCGAAAAAAAATACCCCTGGGGTCGATTATTGTACTTGATTAGTGACAAGTGAGCGAAATTGAAAAAAAGTTGACAAGTGGGCATTTGATAAGTGATAAGTTCACTAAAAAACTGACAAGTTTGTCACTTGTCAAAAAAGTGATTAAGCTAAAAAGCTTAATTACTCCACACGATATCACCGAAGATGGTCCAAATTTGGTGATTAGGTAAAAAATTGAAAATTTCAAAAAAGTTCATTTTTTAGTATCTAAAAATGCAAGGACCGTATCGTGGTGTTCTCAACATGTGATTCATGTCTTATAATTGTCAAGAAGCGTTATTTTTAATATGCAATTTCGTTATGTGTAGTCTTTCTAAGGACTTTCTTTTAAAGTGGCCAAGTTTCAATATATATTTTTTCTCTTTTTAACATATTCTAATGTTATATATTCTTATGCATTCCGTTTCTAACGCTATTTTTTAATAATAAATAAGAATATTTTTAACATTTTTATAATAATTTTAAAAAAAGCATAACGACAAGGATGTCATGTTGATCTTAAAAAATTCTTCGATGTTTGATTTCTGGCTACATTACTAATTATTTGTACCTCCGTTTTATTCCCAACGTATCTGGTAATATGAACTTTAATAGCTTTTCTATATGCACTAATCAATAGAATAGTCATCAGTGGGTTCAATATGGGTATCCATGAAAATGACATGATTAGAATTAAACCTCCGAGGTGCCAGAAATGTCCTTCAGACATTATTCCGATCATCATGACGACCAATGGAGTGCACGTGACTAACATTGGAATGATAGTCTATAGAAATGTATTAATAAGGGCATAAAAATATATTCAAACTTGAATGAAGAGTACGAAAGATATTTGATTTTGAATTCTTTTTACGTTAAGCGCATTATAAGATGATAGTTTTTTAAAGATTTTCCATGCGAAAAAGCATATTATTAAGTAGGATACAACTATTGTTATGCCCATATAACCAAACATCAATGGTACCAAACTCTCGTACTAAATTAAATAAGGTTTAACCTTTGCTAAGTTTACGAAAATTGACTGCATAGGTGTTCACGCACCCAGGGTGAGGTGATCGATTTACCATGTTGTTTCTATCAAAAATGTCTTTCAGGCCTCAAATACGAAGTTAATCATAGGTCATAAAATAATTTAAAAAATTGAAGAAAATTTAACAACTTCGTAATTTTTGCTGAATAACTTCGTTAATTTTGCGAAAATTTATTAATTTTTTAACGAATCCATGGATAAACTGGTTTTCGGGTTCCAAATACGAAGTTGGTATCTAATTTTTGACCCGTTACGACGAAGTTAGGGAGGGTGACACCCTCCCATTGAGCAGGCATGATTGACTGGATCCAAAAATTTGCTACCCTTTAACTTTTCCTTGTTCTCTGGGCTATATTTTATTGCTCTTTTAAAATTTATTACCGCGTTCGCAATAGCAAAACTTGGCAAAACTCCATCAATAGTCCAATTTTGATCGTCTTCTTGTAACATGTCCATATACTGTTGGTCAAAAATATTTTTAGATAATGCCAAAATTGGTAGAATTATAGCACTTAATGCAACAATAATAGCAATGGCATAAAATTTGAGTATTGTTAAGAAATTAACGGTTAGCTGTCTAAATATTAATTGTCTATATTGATTATCTAAGGAGCTGTCCACATATTACGTCATATGAATTTTGCAATTTTTGGACCCCCTCCTCGTCATGTTTCAGAAGAAGAAAAAAGGATAATCTTAGCTAACGAGTAAATAGAAGAGTAAAATGTTCTTTTTGAATTGAGCACCATAAACACTCGGACAGGACAGAAATTATTTTAAAGTTACAGTTCAATCAAGGTATGTAATTTAATTTTTGAGTAAATCAATCATTGTACTAATCTGAATTCGTGTACGGTGTTAAAGGTGGCGGAAAATTTTCCCGCTGGCATCTCTGCGTGGTCGTTTGCAATTTTTCACCATTTTTAACACCGTACACGAATGCAGATTATTATAACCACACAAAAATAAATTACTTATTTTGAGTGAACTTTAAATAACTAGAAGTACAATCAGCTCCGAAAAATACACATGAAAAAATTGGATCTTACTTGCAAATCACCAAATATCGATACAAATAAGGCACTGGTTTATTTATGACACATACATACAAGAAAACGAACCAATAAAAAATGATTAAGACAAATGCCCATGGTTGAGGCATAAAAGTTACAACGCCACTTAATACGAAGAAAATCTTCATGTCGTCGATGTCGATTTCCTAGAAGTAAAAAAAAATAGAATTTTTGGTAATTTTCCTGGAGATTTTTTGGTATACTTTTTTTATATCGAAATCCTTTATTAGATTTCTGTTTACGTATCTATAGTCGAAATTTTTTTGTGGCTACCACGAAACTTTTTATTGAATTAGGCAACGTGTACATTGAAACGAAAAGAAACGTGAATCCTTATATAGCTTTTTTGATGTATCCCTGCGTGGTCATATTGGTGGAAAATTTTCATCACCGATTTTCCCGCCGATATGACCACGCAGGGATGCATCAAAAAAGCCACGTTTCATTTTCGTTTCAATGTACACGTTGCCTGATTCAATAAAAAGTTATGTGGTAGTCGAAAAAAATTTCGGCTATAACTAGTCAGGTGGGCTCAAGGAAACGACAACTTACAATTTTAATAATAAACATCGTTATTATTAAAGCTAAATCAAAAAATATGTTCAAAAGCATTAGTTTACTATATGGTTTCAATATTGTCGGACTTTTGGTTTTGATCAAAATTATCAAGACGAAGTTTAATAAAAATGATAATACTATTGTTATATAATCATTAACAAGGTGAAGTGGACGATATACGAACATTCCTCAATACTAAATGATCGATAAATTTATTTATATTATAAATTACAAAAATGTTAGTTCTAAAAAAGAGTTTACATAATAAAAAAAGAGCTTGAATGACCAGTCCAGTCAGTTAAAATCATATGAAAAAATAATATATTCGGAAAGATCATGAAAAATCGAGCATTTTTTGTTTTTACGGCATCATCTGGATCGTTTTCTCCATCGAGATAAATGCATTTGAAAAAATGAAATCGTGTACATGTTTTCGTTGTAATAATCAAATTTTTTTGAATTTTTGCTTTAAAATCGTGAAAAAATAGCATCAATCGACAGAGAATTTTATGCTGAACAACGTTGCTAATTGAAATTTGCGTAAAAAATTATTTTCTCCGATCAAAAAAGCAAAATAAGTTTAAATTCATGCAGGGTTTTCGTTTCAATATTCAAAAATTTAAACTTATTTTGCATTTTTGATCGGAGAAAATATTTTTTTTACTCAAACTTCAATTAGCAAAGTTGTTCAGCATAAAATTCTCTGTCGATTGATGCTATTTTTTTCACAATTTTAAAGCAAAAAATTCAAAACAGTTTGATTATACAACGATAACATGTACACGAATTCATATTTTCAAAACATTTATCTCGATGGGGAAAACGATTCAGGTGGTGCTGTAAAAACAAAAAATGATCAATTTTTCATGATCTTTCCTTTTATATCATTTTTTCATAGGATTGTATCTGAGTGGCCTGGTCCTTTAAATAAGTTATATTTTTCTTAATCATAAAATGAAAACATTTTGATATAGGCGATATACTCACCAATTATCGTAATGCATTTTAAGCCATTCGAAAAGTTCAATCGTCTATGTTCTTTTAGTAACGTGGGATAAATGTAAAAGTATTATAAGATGAAAATTTTCCATTTTACTTGTGGTTTATGAGAAATTATATAGTTTTTCAGTGAAAACTTTAAGTGAACTACATTTTTAATGATTTGAACTTTAATCGGACTACATTTTTAATGATTTGTGTAGGCAAGTTTGATCATTCAATGATTTGAGTATTGTTTGAAAATAAATTTTTCTCACAAACATCTAGAACTCTCAAAATGGAGATTTAACGATGTAAATTATTTTCGACACGTAGTTTTTCTTGAAAGCGTTAACATTAATAAACTGATTTAAAATAGAATTAAATTTTTTCAATTTTAAAAAAACTGTTGAGATAAATAAAAAATTGCTCATTTAAATTTATAAAAGTAGCTGTATTAATTTGGGAGCTCATCTACATGGGGGGGGNTAAACTGATTTAAAATAGAATTAAATTTTTTCAATTTTAAAAAAACTGTTGAGATAAATAAAAAATTGCTCATTTAAATTTATAAAAGTAGCTGTATTAATTTGGGAGCTCATCTACATGGGGGGGGCCATACAAGTGATTTTTCCCAAAAAATTTTTCCGATTTTCTTCTAAAAATCGACTTTTTAGGGTAATTTCTAGGCGAAACATCGATTGCGCGCATTCCCGAAGCATGAAAATGCTTCTTTGACCCTGATTCAGGGAAATAGATGTGTGTATTGAAGCGAAAATATGAAAATTTTGGATTTTTCTTCTAAAATCATCGTTCTAAGGGTTATTTTATGCGAGAAATCGATTCAGCGCATCCCCGAAGCGTCAAAATGCATCCTTGACCATCGTCCTTGAAAAATTATGTTTCTACCGCAACGTTTAGGTGATGCGCTGAATCGATTTATCGCATAAAATAACCCTTAGAAGAAAAATCCAAAATTTTCATATTTTCGCTTCAATAAAAAACACTCATTTCCCTGAATCAGAGTCCGAGAAACCTTTTCAAGCTTCGGGAATGCGCGCAATCGATTTTTCGCCTAGAAATTACCCTAAAAAGTCGATTTTTAGAAGAAAATCGGAAAAAAAAATCATGGCCCTCCCCATGTAGACGAGCTTCGAAAGGTGATCTAGGAAAAGTGTCTCAATTTTTTGAAATTAAAAAAATCTTAAAGTATACATGGCATTTATTGGAAAAATAAAAGAACAAAAACGAAACCCCTGTTTCAGGGATTTCGTTGTAATAAGCAATTTTTAAAAATCGCCAACTTCAAACGCGATTATCTCAAAGCAGTTAGCGAATCAGAATTTACTGTAAGAACATAAAATGCTCCATTTTTCATGAACTTTCCGAATATATCCAAATTATGTCAAATTTGACTAAATATTATAAAAGGAGATTTTGAACCCTTGATATTCATAAAGGGAAAAGTACCCTAGAAAATCAGACTCGGCCAAAAACGACAAGCATTTTGGATAGGCTCACCCAAAATCTAAAAATATGACTAGAAATTTTCGCCCGCTCAAATTTTTCTTGGGCGATATGGCTAAAACATTAAAATTTTGGCCTATGAAAAATCCAGGGTTTTTTTGAGTATTTTCAATTTTTCTTAAAGGTTTGACGTAAAGATGCCTAGATAATATTTGTAGCTAGTATTTCAAGGAATCTAGCGAGCCCACGATCATCAAATTTGGGTTTAACCTCACCGAGTTATGCGCATTACAAACAAGGGTAAAATTTGGCACAAGGTCGAAATTTGGTGCCCTGTATCTCGGAGGGGTTCGCGCCAAAATTCTTTTATTTTTTCCAACAAGTGCCATATATATTTTAAGATTTTTTAGTTTCAAAAAATTTTGAGACACTTTTTTCTAGATCCCCATAGAACTCAATTCTTAGAGATAACGCGTCTTAAAATTCTGGAATAATCTCATCTTCATTATTTTTGTTCACGACTACTTCATCTTCTTCTAGTCGTTCATAAAGTAGAGATCGATTATTAGTTCTTAAAATTTCTAGATATATGTTAAGGCTTGCATACATATCCTAAAAAAATGTTATAAAAATTCGTTTAAAAAATCAAATTTACTTGAAAATCTGAATATATGGAAGTTAAAATATCTAATCTCTTCACATAATCTTGAAAATTTTCTACGTAATAATTGTACAAAGCTTTAAACAAAGAGTTTTTGTAGGACAATAAAGACTGTTTTGTTTCATTTGAAATATCAGGTGATGCTTTAGCAACTAAAAAGAGAGCAAAAATGGGTATTGTCGTAGGGACGCATGGTTTGGAAGAGCCGAGAATGAGTCCTCTGATCTTACAATCTTTAGATCGGGAGATTCTGAATATGCTCGGTCTGGTCAATGCAATCAAATCCAAGTATAGAATCGGGTCGGGCCTAGTCCTAGAACTGCTGAATGTCCGGCAGAGCAGCATGGAACAATTGTTTCTGTTCTGTTAAATACCAGTCATTTCTGCTGTTTTCAAGTTCCGTTTACTGTTCCGTCGCAGCCCTGNAAAAACCCCCCCCCCCCCCAATTTGAGAGAGGGTTAGCGCGCAAGCAAAATTCGAGCACACGCGCAAAAAATTTTAGACATGCGCGTGAAGCGTGCGTGTCTCTTCAAAAAATGACAATTTTGCGATTTTTAGGGCTATTTTTTTCAAGTTTTTTAATTTTCACCAAAATAACTCTATAGGGGTTTTTCTATGCGAGAAATCGATTGCGCGCATTCCCCGATCTTGAAAACGCTTCCATGACCCTATATTAGCATATTTTTGCTTCAATACACTCACCTCGTCACTGAATTAGGGTGCGAGAATAGGCTAAATTAGGGCCAGGGAAGCGTTTTCAAGGTCCAGAAATGCACACAATCGATTTCTCACATAAACACCCTATAGATTTATTTTGGTGAAAATTAGACAACTTTAAACAAATTGAACAAATCGCCCAAAAATCGCAAATTTGCCATTTTTGGGACACTCTGCTCCAAAATTTTCTAATGAACATTCTAATATATCCAAGCCTGGACTCAGACATAATCTAAACAGGGAGATCCAGACTCGGTCCGGTCCGATTCATCAGGCCCGCTTTCGCTCTCTGATCTAAATTAAAAAAATAAAAATTTCATTACCTAAATCAATCATTATAAACTGTGTTAAAACCATAAATTCGAATGTTTCAAATTTTTGTTTTCGCATTTTTTCAACCCACCAATATTGAAGTTGGAAAAGGTCGAAACAGGATCTTAAAAAAGACAATTTTATACATTTTTGGATACATAACTTAGCAATACAGTCGATTCTCGATTAATGGCATTCCCTACAATTCGATTTAGTGACCCCCGGAAATATGCGAATTTTGCGTCTTTTGTTCTCCGCGTCACAACGCCCCACTAATTGCAATTGGTGCTCCCAAAGTTGCAATTAGTGCTTTTGTTGCTTCGAGACAGAATTGAAAAAATCAATGAAGGACGAGAATTTAGCACCAAGTGTTTACATGCTCATGGAATGATCTCAATCGATCCTCCACATAAAATTGCCCCCTCACGAAGATATTTATAGGAAAAAGGTTTCTGAGTCCCAAATAAAGAAAAAAGTCTACAAACTTTTTGAAAACCCCCAATAAATTTTGGTTTAAAATGTATTAAAGGGGGAGTCCAACTTAGGGCAGGGTAGAAAATTTAAAAAAAATTTATAACAAGTGACCTCCTAGGGGTAATTTTATGCGGAGAATCGATTGTGCGCATTCCCGAACCTTGAGAACGCTTCCTTGACCCTGATTCAGGGAAATAGATGTGTGTATTGAAGCGAAAATCCAACGTGTACTAATTTCCCTGAATCAGGGTCAGGGAAGCGTTTTCAAGCTTCGAGAATGCGCGCAATCGATTCTTCGCATGAATGAAATTACCCCTAGAAATATGATTTTGAGGGAGAAATTTTCAAATTTTTTTTTATTTTAGCTTCAATATACACATCTATTTCCCTGAATCAGGGTCAAGGAAGCGTTTTCAAGGTTCGGGAATGCGCGCAATTGATTCTTCGCATAAAATTACCCCTAGGAGGTCACTTGTTAAAAAAATTTTCTACCCGGCCCCAAGTTGGACTCCCCCTTTAAAATTGAAAACATTTTTTCAAAATTTTCCAATTTTGTTACCTAGCCGCACAATCAGCGTTTATAAGGCTGGGATCCGTTGCATGATATTCGGTTAAAAAATCTTCATTCATTATCCAGTATGAATCATCAACAAAAAATATTCTGTTTTCATTGAAATTTGATAATGTTGTATAACTAAGTTCAATTGATACAAATGCGTTCAGACATTCTTTCATTAATAAGTTCTATAAATGAGCTATTGAATATCATTAAAGGACCAGTCCAGTCAGTTACAACCATATGAAAAAATGATATATTCGGAAAGATGATGAAAAATGGATCATTTTTTATTTTTACGGCATGTTCTGAATCGTTGTAGTTTTCGAGATAATTGCGTTTGAAATTTGAATTTGTGTGTAAGCTCTTCGTTGTAATGCACAAACTTTTTTGAATTTTTTGCGGAAAAATCGATTTTTGCATCAATCTTTTAAATTTTCATAAAATGAACATTGTAGCAATTTTTTATAGCTAAATGAGACGAACAAAATGACACCAAAATTATCCAATTTGAACATTATTTTAGGTTATTGAAACGAAAATTCTGATTCATATTTCCGTTCCAATAACTCAAAACAATGTTCAAATTGGATCATTTTGGTGTCATTTTGTTCGTCTCGTTTAGCTATAAAAATTGTTACAATGTTCATTTTATGAAAATTTGAAAAATCGATTTTTCCGCAAAAAATTCAAAAGAGTTTGTGTATTACAACGAAGAGCTTCTACACAAATTCAAAATTTCAAACGCAATTATCTCGAAAACTACAACGATTCAGAACATGCCGTAAAAACAAAAAATGCTCCATTTTTCATGATCTTTCCGAATATATCTTTTTTTTTTATATGGTTGTAAATTACTGGACTGGTCCTTTAATGATGATTACTTCAGGTAGAAATGTAAAAAGTTCAGAAAGCTTAGTAAATTCCAAAAATGTTTTAAAAACAATTGATTCATCTAACGCTGTGGTGATAAACGTTGTATTATCTTGTATAGGATCAAATTTATTCTAAATTTACAATTTGTAATAAAATCGGCCATCGATATGGTCGTCATTCGGGCTCAGGTCTCCAAAGTGGCGTCTTATCGAGGGACAACTGTATATGGATAAGTTTTAACCGCTTACCAAAATTCTACCACTCTTTTTTGCAATAAGAGATCTCATAAATTGTATAGATTGTCGAGAAGAATATAATCTTTGAGCAAAAGTGTCATTTTTTGATATGACTCTATAAAGTTTGGGTATGATTTGGCTTCTATCTAAAATAATAAGTAGTTTTTTAAACTAGGATCATACTGAGGGTCGAAAATAGGCCCTGTGGCCAACTATGGGGCCGTTCCCCAGGGCTAGTCCGATAGGGGGAATGGTGGTGCGAGGTAATATACAAAGGCATTTCGCGAGAATCGCCGGGAGAGACCAGGTTGCAGGCCCATCTTCAGGGGTCTTGGATTCTGGCGTTTGTGCTACTGAGCGAGACCGGCCTAGAGACCCTTAATGAGGGCAGCACACTCGTGGCAGGCCCCTTAGGAAAGGGAGAAGGGGACCTGAGAGGGCCATTTTCGTCCCTGGATCATATTATGGTAATATAGGAGGACCATAGCACAAGAAGGCTACCTATCCCTGCATCCCTCACTCGGCCATCGGTTAAGTGAAGGGCTCAACTTTTTGAGTGAGTAGGCTGGGGAGGCTTCTCCCATTATCTGGGTAAGACTTGGAAGTACAAACCAGAATATTTCCGCTTTCTACGTAACGAATTGATAGCAAGCATATTTAGCTTTAAATTGATCTAGATATTAACAATAAAAACTGGTGCTATAATAAATCTATCAATCAAAATATACTCGCGAAAATTAGCTTTTTGAGAAGAGAAATTCCTCTATAGTATATCGAATTAAATCGGCTCTTAATAACTATAAGTGTTGGACGAATGGACTTTATATACGCTTAGTCTTTTGATCTTGAGAAATAAATAACATAGGCTTAATTTTTTACACAATATACAAATCTTATATGGTTCAAAAATTAAGACTTATTTTGTATTAAAGGTTCTTTAATAATGGATTAGTGGCGTACTTTCAACCGGCGAATGGGGGGAGCAGTGCTGTCAACAAATGGAATTTTTTGGGATCTTCAAATGGAATCAAAAATTTTTTAACATCATTAAATATTAATCACTTATAACGTATTTAAAGTGAGAATAACATGGAAATGAAAAAAATTTCACAAAAAGACCAATTCCATTTGACTGGAACGAAGTTCCATTTGAATGGAACGAAGTTCCATTTCCTATACCCTAACTTTTGATGAGGAACATTTTTCGCGTTGATGAGAAATTGTGAAAAAATCCTGTTTTAAAGTTATGGCGATTTTTCGAGTAACACTGAAAAATCAGAGGCTACTGAAAAACCAGAATTTTTTCAGAATTTCTTGTCAACGCGAAAAATATTCCTCATGAAAAGTTAGGGAGTATGTAGGGGTTCTAGGGGGAGGAATGGAGGCCTGAAACGTTAACCTGTTAAAGTTATGGCATTTTTCGAGTAACACTGAAAAATCAGAATTTTTTCAGAATTTCTCAACCAGGGGTGAGAATGAACGAACGAATTCATTCGTTGAACATTTTGGTCTTGCTCGTTCTGAACAAATTTAAAAGGAACTTTCGTAAAGTTCGTTTGAAACGAATAAGTTCAAAACGAATTTTGCGACCTTTTTTGGTCATCAACTTGGGGGAGGGGCCACAAAATTTGAAAAGTTACCCCCTTAAATTTTTGAAAAATATAACAACCTCTGTCAGAAATGTTCTATGGGGAGAGGACTATAGAAGCAACAATTGATCGCATGTTTGCTTCAAGTAAGAAACTTTTTTAAAGGTAGTGTGCAGACAATTCAAATTTTGAATTCCCGAAGAAGCAGGTTTTTGTCTCAATACACAGACTTTTGGCAGAAATTCCATTTTTTACAAAGATGTCAAAGTTTTCATAAAAAGGCATAGAATTTTTTTTATAAGTTACCAAAATTATCCATTTTGAAACTTGATTTGGGTTATTAAAGCGAAAACATGAATCAGAAATTTCGTTTCAATAATCCTAAACAATATTCAAATTGGATCATATTTTGTCATTTTATTCGTCTCATGGACTTATAAAAAAATACTGCAATTGCTCTTTTTTGAAAAATTTAATATATTTATAAAAATAGAATTTCCATCAAAAGTCTGCTTATTGAAACGAAAATCTGTTCCCACGCGCATCCAAATTTTTAATTACACTTTTAAGAATAAATTCTAATAAATTTTGAAAAAAGCATTAATCTATTAATAACACTACACAAAAATGTATTCTGTCATATTAGTTTTCCATTAAGAAAGAGGGATTACATGTCAGCTTTAATACTTAAAGGGGGGGTGTACTTTGTAGCTGCATCTCGAAAAAAAAAATTATTTTTACAAAAACGACCCTATTAGGGGTAAAATCATGCGAAAAATCGATTGAGCACATTCCTGAAGCGTGAAAATGCTTTCTTGACCCTGATTCAGGGAAATAGATGTGTGTATTGAAGCGAAAATCGACAAATTTTTAAATTTCTCCCTCAAAATTATATTTTTGGGGCTAATTTCATGCGAGGAATCGATAGCGCGCATTCTCGAAGCTTGGAAACGCAAAATTAATACATAATTAATACTTATTGAATTTTCGCTTCAATACACACTCTTATTTCCCTGAATCAGGGTCAGGGAAGCATTTTCAAGCTTCGAGAATGCGCGTAATCGATTCCCCGCATGAAATTACCCCCAGAAATATAATTTTGAGAGAGAAATTTGAAAATTTTCCGATTTTCGCTTCAATACACACATCTATTTCCCTGAATCAGGGTCAAGGAAGCATTTTCGCACTTCGGGAATGCGCGCAATCGATTTTTCGCATGATTTTAGGCCTATATAGGCTGTTTTGTAAAAAAAATTTTCGGAAAAATTTGCATAAAAGCCGGTTTTTTTTGCCCACCCTGTAAAAAAATTTCTCTTTGTAAATAAGTACAGGGTGGGTTAACATGGAATTTTATTTTCAGGCCTTCATAATATATTTTTTAAATCCAATATGTATATAATTAAAAAAATTTCATTGATAAATAAAATAAAATAAAATTACAAATAAAATAAATTGAATCGTGTCTATTACTCGCAACATTTGAGGAAGTTTCCATGCCTTTGTCAGTAGTTGTATAAATTGGAATCAAAGTATTATCGCACCACTAAATACTTCAGAATATATAAGGCTGGCGGGTTCGGATTTTTCATCGGGATTAAGATTGTAGAAACGCGATCGGGATCAGAGACCGAAAATGGGCCCTTCGTTTTCGGATTTTTGTTTTGAAGTGCGCTAAAAAAAATTTTTCTTGAACAACCTAGGGGGCTTGAATGTTGGAACAATAGATCAAGTATCCCTCTAATTTATAAAAAATTTTGAGGTTTAGACCTTTTCTAAAATTTCCTACTTCAGGTGGCCCAAAGGAGCCAGAGGAGGTCTCAGACTAAGTTTGGACCCCTCGAATTTTCTAGAAAAATTTTCTGTAACAACCTAGGGGTCTGGATGTGGGAATAATAGATTGAGCACTCATATTTATAAAAAAAAATTTGGGATTCAAACCTTTTGCCTCTTAGAGATAGATGTCGGGACCCCTTGGCGGCATAGATAAGAACGGGAAGGAACGATCGTTCAAACAAAAAATGAACGAGACGACAATTGTGCTTGTAATTCCCTTCATCGTCCCATTTTTGTGTCCCGTTCTTGTTCGCCCTGTTAATTATTTTTTAACAAAATTTTCATAAATGGAACCCAAATTTGGACATTGCACATCCCTTGCACACATACATGGGCAAAGGGGGAGGTACTGTACCCCTCCCCCTAATTCGTCGTATCGAAGGGAAAAATTAATGGACCAATTCGTATTTGGGAAGCCGCCCAGACTGAATTTGTTGCGAAAATTCGTATACAAATTCATAAATCGAGAACGCATTCGTATTTCGACCTTTACGTCTGTCGACGTTTTTTTTGGTCGACAGTAACCTTTGGAACCAATTCGTATTTTGGGGCCCAGTACCCCCCTGCTTGCACATTTCAACCGTATACCTGATTTAAATTTGGTAAAGGTTGATAATTTTCCGATCGGTTAGCAAACTCTTCCAAAGAGCACCCATTTTCACATCCAACTATTGAATTTGTTAAATTTATTATGGGTTTATTTTTGCGTAGATATTTAACCTAGATTTGTAAATGTAAAAAAATAAGTAAAATGGAAATATTTTAAAAACTACTTGTATATCTGTGCTATTATCTGTCTTCATCCACAACTCTATGGTTACACAAGAAGAAGATTGTGGCATTTGAGCGATATCATAATCAATCTCTGGAAAGCCGAATGTTGAAAAAAGTCCGGCAATAGTTAAATCGTGCTAAATTAATTATATAAGACAAATATAGATGTACACTTACCGCTGAATAAGCAAAATATTTCAATTTATTTACCCAATCACATTGCGACGAAACTGTGTCAGCTGACAACTGATGAGTTTGAGCACCAACTATTTTATTTTTCATTAAATTTATGATATCCCATAATAAAACACCACCATTTATAGTTGGAAGTTCTTTTTTGAAATCGACTCCTTGATAGGGTTCAAGTCCTGTGACAAAGAAATATGTTAATGCGTTGTTATAAACATCCATGATGTCATCATAATATTCTTCTTCCCAATCAGATAGGTTAAGTCCTATGGCTTTCTAAAAGCATAAATATAAAAAGTTGGTTTAATATCTAAACCCCTCCGATAGTCTAAGCCTAAGACTAAAGCTAGTCTTATCATAAGCCTAAGCCAAACCTAAGCTTAAGCCTAAGATTAAGCCTAAGCTTAAAGGACCAGTCCAGTAATTTACAACCATATGAAAAAATAATATATTCGGAAAGATCATGAAAAATGGAGCATTTTTTTGTTTTTACGACATGTTCTGAATCGTTGAGGTTTTCGAAATAATTGCGTTTAAAATTTGAATTTGTGTACAAGCTCTTCGTTGTAATACACAAACTTTTTTGAATCTTTTGCGGAAAAATCGATTTTTGCATCAATCTTTTAAATTTTCATAAAATGAACATTGTAGCAATTTTTTATAGCTAAATGAGACGGACAAAATGACACTAAAATGATCCAATTTGAACATTGTTTTGGGTTATTGAAACGAAAACATGAATCAGGGTTTTCGTTTCAATAACTAAAAACAATGTTCAAATTGGATCATTTTGGCGTCATTTTGTTCGCCTCATTTAGCTATAAAATTGCTACAATGTTCATTTTATGAAAATTTAAAAGATTGATACAAAAATTGATTTTTCCGCAAAAAATTCAAAAAAGTTTGTGCATTACAACGAAGAGCTTGTACACAAATTCAAATTCCAAACCCAATTATCTCGAAAACTACAATGATTCAGAACATGTCATAAAAACAAAAAATGCTCCATTTTTTATGATCTTTCCAAATATATCATTTTTTCATATGGTTATAAATTACTGGATGATCCTTTAAAGTTGAGTTGATACTTCAAAGCAAAAGGGTCGGAAAAAAAGCAATTTAAAAAAAGCGAAAATGGCACCCCTGACTGCATTAGTACTAGCATTCAGTAAAAAATCCATTACTTGAGCATTTAAGGTATCAGCAAGTAACACAGCAGTGCTAAAATTTATTGACATACCAGCAAGTGGAGTTAGTTTGGCAAATAATTCCTATATAAAAAATAGAGTTAAAATTATTTTTTAATAGTTGAGTTATTCACTTGTTTAGTAGCCAAAAATTCGTTAACTTCAGGTGTTTTCATAGCTAATCCTATTAACTCTAATCTTCTTTGACAAGGTGCTGTAAAATCTAGGTACTAAAAAATTTTATTTTAATTTTTTCATTTCTCAATGTTCATTATTCATAGCCTTCACATGGAGCAGAAGATTACTCCCTCCCTATCTTCCCTACTACAATCGGTCGAAGACCATCACCCTCCCTCAGACACACACACATACAATTTAAAAATCTGCCATATCGCCTCCACATTTCTTACTTTATCAAGATATTGTGGTATAGTGTGCACCGGTATGGGGATATAATTACTAGGCCAACCATTTATATTAGGGTAGTCAAGACCTCTTACACTCATACCAGAAAACATTCCGTTTAATTTTGAGAGTGCACTTCATAATGGTTCGATTGAAATCAGTACTAAAGATATAGAGTTCTGGACTGTGAAATTGTTGACTCAAAAGAGGGATATCGTTAATATATAATTGACGTAAGCGCGTGCCAAGTGTGAACAGCTCTTCCATGCCATTCTAAATGTTGATTACCGTAAAACTTCTAATAGAACCCCATGAGGCTCTATTAGAAGGTGTTAATGATTGCTCTTTTAAAAATCGAGTTTAAATCGGATTTCTTCGAGCGATCACTTTTTGGATAGCTACTGTAGAAAGGAACGTTCTATAAAAGAAATTATTAAAAAATATTTTATTTTCGCTGAGTTATGGCCTTTTGAATTTGAAAAAGTTGAAAAAATGACATTTTTTTTCAAAAAATCATATCTCCGTGAAATCGAAGTCATTGTCAATAATTTCTTTTACATAATGTTCCTCATACGCTTAGCTATCCAAAAAGTGGTCGCTCGAAGAAAATCGACTTAATTTTGATTTTTGGTGGATTTTTGAATGTAAGGCTTAAAATTTTTTAAATTTTAAAAAAAATTCAAAAGGCCATATCTCGACGAAAATAAAATATTTTTCAATAATTCTTTATATAGCATATTCCCTATCCTCAGGGCTATCCAAAAAGTGCTTGCTCGAAGAAATCCGATTTAAACTCGATTTTTAAGAGAATTTTTACGTTTACATGGGGTTCTATTAGAAGTTTTACGGTATATAGAGGTAAAAATGTTTACGTCACTGGGTCCCGGACCCATGGATCCAGTACCCAATGGGTTCAGAACCCCAGTCGCGGCGGTTTTTTTGGCAAAAATCGGAGAAAATTCGAAATTTTAAAACAAATCACGCCAATCGACTCCCCTCAATGAGACAAGTAAAAAGAAGTATATATTGTACAAAGACGCTAACAATTCATATGGCCGAGTGGTTATATAGTATGCCAAGATTTGCACTTATAGGTCTTGTGTTCGAATCTCATGTCAAATTTAAAGTTGTCTAAATCCCATGAAATGTTTGCATACAGAGCGTTCATTTTGGTATGCAACATCAATGTTTTTAGTCGTTCTCGCACCCCCTCTAACGAATCATTTGGAAAAGTGTAAAGTGGCGTTCGTTGACCGTGCCTCCAAATCTTAAAAAAATATAGGAGTTTTAAATTTTTTCACTCATACCGTATGAACCAATAACAGCTCATCTGCACTAACAAGAATATTTATAAAGCATGATAAGCCTACCATTTTTATTAAACATTTAATCATTTTTACAATCAAACTAACCAACAATAGTGATAATATTGATAATACAATATATAACAAGGAAGTAACTAATAAAATTACTTTATTATCATCTAGAAGTGTGCATGGGACAGGCCCATGGCCTTNGTGATAATATTGATAATACAATATATAACAAGGAAGTAACTAATAAAATTACTTTATTATCATCTAGAAGTGTGCATGGGACAGGCCCATGGCCTTATCACTTTTTGGCGACCCAGTGTAAAGTGGAAGTCTGCTGGGTCAAAATAACGATAAAACCATCGGGTTTGGGGTACTGAAACAGGGGGCTGCTGAAACATGATCAAGGAAGCGTTTTCATGCTTCGGGAGTGCGCGCAATCGATTCCCCGCCTAGAAAACCTAAGAATCGACGGTTTTCTCATAAAAATTCGAAAATTTCGATTTTCGCTTCAATACACCCACCACCTTCCCTGAACCAGGGTCAAGGAAGCGTTTTCAATCTTTGATAGATTTTCAGAGACCCACAATCCTTCCCCTCTTGGCAAATGTAATTTAAGGACAGCCCCAAGGGCAAAAAATGAAAAAAATTCTTGCTTCCGATTTCGATGTTTTTTGTGTCATACGTCTTCTATCATTGTTCCCTACAACTTTTGTAATAACATTCTGTGTTTAAATCAAGCGTTTCAGAGAACATCCATGCACACACAGACTTACACATTTAATGTAGTAGGATATCTCACTTGTCTTAACAGTTCATAGTTGCCTCAAGCTACACTTACATAAAATGTCACTTCAAATCGATTGATTGTACCATTTCAACTTAGTTTATCTTTTTCTTTATTTAATATATAAAGTGATCGTTCAGGCGCCCCAACAAAAGGCGATTTTTGAGAGATTTTTTCAAAGTTTTTAATTTTTATCAAAATAACACTATGGAGGGTTTTTCTATGCGAGGAATCGATTGTTCGCATTGCTGGGCCTTAAAAACGCTTTTCTGACCCTAAATTAGCTTATTCTCGTTTCAATACACATCCCTGAATCAGGGAGGTNTTTTTCTATGCGAGGAATCGATTGTTCGCATTGCTGGGCCTTAAAAACGCTTTTCTGACCCTAAATTAGCTTATTCTCGTTTCAATACACATCCCTGAATCAGGGAGGTGTTTTCAGGGGGGTCCAACAATGCTCACAATCGATCTCTCGAATAAGAAACTTCCTACAGGTAAGGTACCAGATTGCAACGATAACGTTACAACTGCAACGCTCAGTTAGGTTTTGCAACGTTAACTGAAAAAGTCTAATAATAAATCGATGAGCCGGAGTTTATCTTGGTAGGAAAAATCGTTTTCGACGAAATTTTTTTTAGGAGATGGTAACAGTACTCAGAAAGAGGAGGGTGAAGTTAACTTTTTGGATAGAGCATGTTTTCGTGTCGATAATCAATTTTTTCAACTCTGGGCATATTGGAAATGAAAAAATTGCCATATCCCACCCAATTCAGCACAGATACACTTTTATGGGGATTTTCCAACGCGGAAAATCGGTTCCAGGTGGAATTGGGCGAAAAAATTTCCCTGATTACCTAGACCCCTACACTCAAAAATCGATTTTTTCGCCAAAACACCCCCTTTCTGAACTTTTCACAAAAAATAACCTTGGGAATCGATTCCGAAAACCCCCGGAAATACTTTACTTCCCTCTTCAGGACACAACCCTGCGAGAATTTTTTGCGATTTTCGTAGAGTTCTGGAGAGGGAAGTAAAGTGTTTCTGGGGATTTTTCGGGAAACCGATTCCCAGTGTTATTTTTTGGTGAAAGTCCAAGAAAGGAGTGTTTTGGCGAAAAAATCGATTTTGGAGTGTAGGGGTCTAAATAATCAGGGAAATTTCTTTGGTTTAATTCCACCAGGAATCGATTCTCCGTGTTGGAAAACCCCGTAGAATTGTAAACAGACAAATTTGCGCTGAATTGGACGAAGATATGGCAATTTTTTTCATTTCCTGCATGTCCAGAGTTGAAAAAAGTTGATTATCGACACGAAANCAAATTTGCGCTGAATTGGACGAAGATATGGCAATTTTTTTCATTTCCTGCATGTCCAGAGTTGAAAAAAGTTGATTATCGACACGAAAACCTGATCTATTCAACAAATTAACCCCACCATCCTCTTCCTGAGTACGTTTGTAAAAAAGCATCTGGCAAAGTTGCCTAGGATTATTTTGGTGAAAATTAAAAAACTTGAACAATCGCAAAATTGCCGGGGCACCTATTACTTGTTATTGGATTTTTAATAAAAAAAATAATTAAAAAAAAATTTAATTTAGGTAAAAGATCTAAATTTTAGAAGTATAGAAAATATGTCTAAAATTAATAAAAAGAAGCAGAAAAAGTCAAAAAGGGATAAGTCGGGAAGAAAAATCTATTTACGATATAGTCCACATGCTGCTGAAATCCGTGCTTTAAAAAATGAGGTATTTTTTACAAACTATATATATTGGGTTGTTTCCAATCGGTCTTTTTGAGAATAAGTCATATTTTCGTGTCAATATACAGACTCTTAAAAAATAGGGGGTTTTCAATATTGCATCTTAAAGTTACAATGTTGGTATTTAAAAAAATTAATTTAGGCAATAATTCCCGATTTACTGGACCAAACTATAAGCAATTCACCAACAAAAGAAACTTTGATATATCCTTCAAATACGCTTACTACACAAGTTGAGAATGAGTGTTTAAAATTGGCTAAGCGCTTAGTAGAAGAAAGGAAAGAAGAGTCGAGTCAACCTGGAAAACTTTTGGAAAACGATATAGTATTTCGCATTTATATGAAGGATAGAACAATTTCTATATTAAAGAGGGTTAATAGTGATAATCTAGAAAAATGCAAGGCTCTATCAAAAGAATTTCAAAGGTATATTTTTCACTTTTCTGATCATACGTGCAAACGGAGTGGGAAAGATATTCCAAAATTTTAATATCCCTTCTTGGTATTCCATGATGCTCGCACTCAAAGTGAGAATACTATTGTAATAAATAACGAAAATTTGCATATACAATAGATTCTTTATAAAAATGACCAATGGGCAAATATCCCGAAAATTAAACAAAAGTTACATTTGCAATGTCGAAAATTGGTGCCTCAATAAGGCGATAGGACAGTTTATCACAAAGCGCCAAAGGTCGTGGGATCGAAATTCAAATCCCGGAAGAATTTAAACTTTTCCGATTTTCAAAAAAATTTTAGCATATGTCTATTTTGAGTGTAGATCATTTTCCTGTTATTATTTTTCAAATATAGTTGTTTTGATATATATAGAACGGGTTCAATCCCCTCTGGCGATCATACTTTTTGCCTGTTCAAAAATAGACATTAAACTTGGTACATTTGGTTCAGAATGGGCTTAAAGTTCCCGGTCACTTTGAAATTTTATAACATACAACATAAAACAATACAAAACAACAAAAATTATTCAAAATATCCACCCTTAATTTCGATACATTTTTAATCGTTTTGGGAAGTCATCGACAATCTTATTCAGCCACTCCAGCGTTTTTTCTTCATCCCAGGCCTTCATCAAAGCTCGCTTTAACGATTCAACTGTCTTGTGTGGCTTCAAACAGGCTATTGCTTCCAAAATGCTCCATGCCGAGTAATCCATCGCATTCAATTCCAAAGAATTAGCCCAGCCCATTTTGTTCGAGAACAAAATGGAATTTCCATTTTGTCACGTATCGAGGCGTCGTTATATCCTCTCCGGAATTCATCCGCATTCTTTAGAGCTCTGGCAGTTTACCATATCCCCGGAAGTGACTGTTTTGCAAAGATCACAATCTGACACGTAAGCGTTTATCACTTGCGTCGACTTAGACTTTAGACCTGGAGAGTGAAAGAGACGTTCATCAACATTTTTATCCGTTTCCCAAAATAGATCGTTAATGGATTTAGAATTCTGAGCCTAACCGATAAAAACCACTGTTTTAGAGATTTTTATCGGTTCGGTCCATATTTTTTATTACCCAAAGTCTGTTTCTCCAAAATTTTCGCGTTTTAGTATAAAAGAAGAAAATTCGAATTTGTTGGAACAAAATTCAATGTTGATTAAAGAAAATAAAAGTTTGGTAAGCTTCAAAAAATTATTCTTTTCCCCAAAATAACTTTTTTAGAAAAAGAAGATTGAAGAATTAGAGAAAAAGAAGAATATAAAAGAAAATGTGGAGATTGCAAAAATCAATAGATTTTCAAATTTTCAAAAGGTGGTCTTGAGTTATTTACAGGATGACTAAAAAAAGATTTTTGACAAAATTTTCGCCAAAAAAATATTTATTTTTTCTAAAATAACTCTATGTGCGGTTTTCTATGTGAAGAATCGATTGCGCGCATTGAAAAATCTTAAAAACGCTTCCTTAACTCCAAATAAGCCCAAAAAACCATAAAAATTGCAAAAATCCATTTTTGGAGCTGGTTTGGGGTCAGGGAAGCGTGTTTGTTGTTTGCCATGGGTCAAAACCCAAACCCCGTGATATGGTACTCGTTTGAAGCGCTCGGAGAGCTGATTCGATTGGCGACATTTTTTTAAATTTTGGCCCTTACCTACACCTTTTCGAAATTTTTTTACTCGTGATAGATGTATTAAAATGCTTCACGATTCAAGAATATGAATTCTTGAGTCGTTTTAGGGGTATACCAATAGGTTCCATTGGTCAAAATTGAAAATTTTCTTCCGATTCAAGCTCCCCATGTCAAAACCTCCATGATTACAAAAATTCAAACGATTTGGATTTTTTGTTGAAAATTTGAGTTTTTTTATATTATAGATCGAACTTTTTCAGCCATTACAAGTTAAGCTAGAAAGTGCATCTGACATTTCATCCAAATCAATTTTGAAGCCAGTCCAAAATAACCCTCCTAGAAAGCAGATTGCTCTTGGCTACCCTCTAATACGAACTAATCAAAATAAATCTGAAATGGTTACATCTGTTATGCCTGTAAACATAATTATCTTTTTAAAATATGTCCTCAACAATTTTAGTATGAAAAAGCCAGAGTCATCAAAGAACAAAGAGAAAATTTACCTGCCAAAGTACCAAAATTGCAAGAAAGTGATCGGAATTTGCTTATAACTCAAAATGATACTAAAGTGAAAAATGCTTGGTTAACAAGAGCACGTACGTAATAAATTTCGGAGCTACTACACAATAGAGAGGGGCCACCCGTGTGAAAAAATTTTCAAAATTTTTTTTCTGGAAACGACCTCTCTAGAGGTAAAAACATGCTGGGAATCCGAATTTGATATTTTCAAAACGAAAAACGCTTCCATGATCCAAGAAATGATTGTGTATTTAAGCGAAAAGTCACAAAAAGGTGATTTTCCTGAATCAGGGAAGCGTTTTTTTGCTTCGGAAATGGCAAATTCAGATTCCCCGCATGTTTTTACCCCTATAGGGGTCATTTCCAGTAAAAATTTTTGAAAATTTTTTCCTGTGGGTGACCGTGAGTGAATTTAGGAGCTACTATACGACCCCCTATTGTGTAGTAGCTCCTAAATTTCGATTATTTTAATATATAAACTTTTAGAAAAAACCTGGTAGATCAAGTTATGCCGTATTTACTATACAATTTTTCTATTTATGATGGGGGTAGTCCAAAAAATTGGATTTTTTCGATTTTGCACGATTTTTTCAAAATTTTTCAAGTTTTTTAATCGTATACAAAATAACTCTATATGGGGTCTATATAAGCAGGAAAACGATTGCCGCATTACCGAATTTTGGAAACGCTTCCTGATCCTGATTCAGGGAAGATGTGTTTACGTATCGAGAGAAAATTGGCAAATTCGTTGTCAGGGAAGCATTTTCAAGATTTGGCAGTGCGCTATCTATTTCTCGCATAGAAAACTCCATCTAGGGTTATTTTTGATAAATTAAACATCTTGAAAAATTTTGAAAAAATCAATCAAAAATCGCAAACATCCAGTTTTTTCGACCACACTGTACATTTTAACTTCTTTATATTAATAAATATCGTTACTTTATGTTGTAGGCTATGATTATTTTGAATTGCTTGAGAAAAAATGAACCGGTTTCAGCTTTCGATTTTCAAAAAAGATCGGTTTCGACTCAATTTCGCATCTCGTTCACTGGCAGGGACCCCCCCCCCCCCCCCCAAGAGGGCCGAAAATCATGTTTTCGGCAGTCCCCCCTCCAATCATGTCATCACATCCTCACTTCGTGCGGAACTTTTCCCCCTCAATTATCCTATCATTGGCTCATGCCTTTAAAAATTCCTGGTTAGAATGTCGCTGAGTATAGTCTTTATATATAGTATCAAAAATGTACATGTTTATACATAAATTTTTTTACGAAACTGTAGCAGTATTTCTTCTTTCAAAAATTTGACCATTATCTTTAATAGGAGGTTGAATAGACGGTCTTCTTGTGATATTTTCGGCTATCTTTCCATCAGTTGTTGACATTTCTTGTCGAAAGCATCTAAAAATTTTATTTGAAAATGTTGTGGAAATGCCGGCTTATGTTTAAAATGATAAGGGATAAAAAATTTTCCTTGAAAGGTACCCCATATTTTTGGTGGCATTTTTTCCTCTCTCCGAGCCATATTGATCGACATAAGCCGTAACAGAATTAGACTTACAGGACCAATTCAGTAATTTACAATCATATGAAAAAAATGATATATTCGGAAAGATCATGAAAAATGGAGCATTTTTCCTTTTTACGGCATGTTCTGAATCGTTGTAGTTTTCGAGATAATTTCGTTTGAAATTTTCAATTTGTGTACAAACTCTTCGTTATAATACACAAACTTTTTTGAATTTTTTGCGGAAAAATCGATTTTTGCATCGATTTTTTCAATTTTCATAAAATGAACATTGTAGTAATTTTTATAGCTAAATGAGACGAACAAAATGACACCAAAATGATCCAATTTGAACATTGTTTTTGGTTATTGAAACGAAAACCCTGATTCATGTTTTCGTTTCAATAATCCAAAAGAATTTAGCTATAAAAAATGCTACAATGTTCATTTTATGAAAATTTAAAAAATCGATGCAAAAATCGATTTTTCCGCAAAAAATTCAAAAAAGTTTGTGTATTACAACGAAGAGCTTGTAACAAATTGAAAATTTCAAACGAAATTATCTCGAAAACTACAACGATTCAGAACATGCCGTAAAAACCCAAAATTCTCCATTTTTCATGATCTTTCCGAATCTATCATTTTTTCATATGATAGTAACTTACTGGACTGGTCCTTTAAGGACCCGGAGATAGCACAGATATAGCACGTTTAATATTTAAGGATTGACTTACATAAACACTCCTCGATAAGGTTTCAAAAATATGAATGAAAAGATAGGAGACAGAACAACTTGGTACGAAAACACCAACATAGCTATACTGTTCATTTCTTCTGTGCAAGTATCCGTCATAATACTGATCACTACAATTAGCAGAGGTATCCCAACAAAAATTATGGGCAAACATGACTAAATTTTTGACTTTACTCCAAAAAATTTTTTCGCAAAATTACTTGACAAGTTAAGGAAATGACTAACGAGCGTTGTAACGCTAAAGTCTTTTTTGACATGTGGGCTTTGTTCTGGTTTAACATTCTAAAATATCAAATTACAGGGTGGCCAAAAAATGGCACTTTTTGCTATTTTGGGTAATTTTTTCAAGTTTTTTAATTTCCACCAAAATAACCCTATAGGGGGTTTTATATGCGAGGATTGCGCGCATTGCCAGACTTTGAAATCGCTTCCTTGACCATGTATTTGCCTATTTTCGCTTCAATACGCACATCTTTTCCCGAATCAGGGTCAGAGAAGCATTTACAGAGTTCGGCAATGCGTGCAATCGATTGCTCGAATAGAAAAACCCCTTATATGGTTATTTTTCTGAAAATTAAAAAACTTGAAAAAACTTGAAAAAATCGCCCAAAAAGTCCAAAATAGCATTTTTTTGATTTTATTAAAAAATGACATTTTTATTCAAAAATTGAAATTGTGACTTTTTTCAAAAATTTTAAAATCGGAAAACGCCTTGGATCCTCAAAGAGGAATATTTTCAATTTTTCTAGGAAAGGAGTAGCCCCACCCCTCTGGCTATTCTACTGCATATATGATAAAAAAA
>OZJO01003957.1:0-44194 GCA_900406225.1 Acrobeloides nanus | reverse complement strand
AAATTATGCCATAACTCGTTTTGGTTGAGGAGTTGCATAATTGGTTTAAAAAATGTCAGTTTTTTCGACATTTTTTTTTACTAATTATGCAATATCTCCGAAACCAAAAAGAGTTATGGCATGATTTTGGTGTCATTCGATTGCTACGAAATCCAGCTATCTAACGACACCAAAACTATCAGGATTGGCTTTGTATTTCCGGAGAAATCCTCAAAAACATTAAAAAAGTTTCGAAATGTCAAGTTTCGAAACATCAAACAACCTCTTTATCTCCACTTCCACTCCATTTTACCTTTAATCATCTGTTTTTATATTTTTCCTTTTAGTAATCAATAATATTAGAATCTAGTTGACCCAATTATTTACTTTGTCTGTTAGAGGAAGTATTAGCGTTTGATGTTTCTGTCTTTTGTTAGTGACAAAAGGCTCGGCATTTTGTCATTTGACGTAGGAATAGAGAAAAAAGCATAAGAAGGTCATGAGGGTCACTTTTCATTGTATGAAACTTTTTTGAGCGCTAATTTTAAAAATTCTTAATTGCTATAATTTATTCGTGTCTTATATCTCTTATTATTTCTTAAATTTTTGCATCTTTGGGTAATTACATAGTTAATGAGCCTCGTCTGGTCTTGCCGTGTCCCTCGGCGTCTTATGCCTTTCAAATTGGGTTTTATTCTACTTTAAAATTGAAAAATTTTTAAAGTCCAGAAAATGATATAAAAAATTCGAAAAGATAATCTTTGACCCTTTAAAAATATGGGGAACAACATGCAAAAAGAATTAGAGAAATCGGACTTCACTATAAAAAACTTTTTCAGATATCAGAAAACGGACTTCGTCTTTAATAGAGAGTAGATAACTTACTTAAGGCAGATGGAAGGGTGATTTTGTACATAAGAAAAATTTTTTTCAAAAGATCCTGTCTAGGGAGGATTTTACAAATTTCAATTTTTTGAGAAAAAATATAAAATTTTGAGAAAAGATAATTCAATTCACACATATCCCGAGAGTGTGTATGTATGCTTGACTTGATTAGTCATTTATTTAAAGTCAAAGTTTCGCTCTTTTCTTATCCCCCATGGAAACATACAGCCGGTTTTTTCGAACATATTTCCTGTTTTTGCATGAAAATATCCCCCAGTTTTAAGTGGTTTTCTAGCAATTCGTTTAAATTACTTTTTAAACTTTTGTTCTAGATTTTTGTCGCCTTGTTTAAGATAAATCAGACACTGAAGCAAACAAATTTTTGTGTCACCTAGTTGAGCATAGGTAAACAGAAATTTTTTTGAAACACATTTTTCAACTTAATCCTACGTTTTGTCATCGTGTACTTTGTAAACTTTTTTTGTGGTTCTGATGATTTATAAAATTTTGTTTTGATACACTGACTTTATTGAAATTTAGCTAAAATTTGCTTGATTTTCAATGCTAAAAAAGATATATTGAAACGATTGTGTCAATTTTTATGGTTCTATGTGGCTGACGAGTAACACTATTAACTTACTACCCTCTGATTTTGACGAAACCGGTCTCAAACGATTCTTCATATCCGACTTGATTATAAAATTTTTTGGAATTTTTTCCCATAGAGCTTCCCCTAGGAGATACGAGTGTTTGAAGTTTGTTAAATATACAGTAATTTGAATCGATTGCTAATTTGCCTGATTCAATAAAGTTTGTTTATTGAAACGAACATATCGGGCATTAGAAAATTTAAAATTTACAGACCCGTTTGGCACGGCACGAGTGATAGCTCATTGAACTTCTGAGACCATAAAGAACTCAATGAGTTATCGCTCGTCCCAAACGGGTCTGTAAATTTTGAATTTTCTAATGTCCGATATTTTCGTTTCAATAAACAAACTTTTATTGAATCAGGAAAAATTAGCAATCGATTCAAATTACCTTATATTCAACAAACTTCAAGCACTTGTATCTCCTCGGGAAAGCTCTATTGAGGAAAAATTCCAAAAATTTTATAATCAAGTCAGGTATGAAGAATTGTTTGAGACCAGTTTCGTCAAGTGTAGCAAGTTAATAGTATTACTTTCACGTTTGAAGTTTGCTTGCAAACTTCAAACGTGAGTAATAAAATTCAATGCACTAGGACGGGACGCACTGCACCGATTTTGCGGGCTCTTCACAGGATTTATGCGAATTTTACGTTTTTACGTGCGAAATTCATGTTTGGAAAACCATGTGAAAAATTCCGTGGGAAAAATCCTGTGTATAAAATTCTCCTTTTGAACGATTACGTGGTCCGTTCCGTTCTAGTGCCAAATTCAGAAACATTTTTTGAATTTTATAATCTTCGGTAAATCGTTTCAATAAACAGAATTTTTAAATGTTGATTAGGGGTAATTTTATATAGCAGAATAAGTCAGCGTATTAAAAAGAAGATTTGAATTTTTTTACTACATGTGAAAATTAAAATTGTAAAAATTTAGTATGTTCAAGCAGGAGAAACCACTCCCTCCGCCGCCAACTGCCGCAAAACCGCGGAACGAGTCACTCGGATCGACTTTACCGACATATCGGAGCCGACCTAGAGGCACTGGTTCATTTAGTAGCGGAAGTGGAAATAGTGCCTCACAAAGTGCTGCTTCGTCTAGTTCAGGTAAAAATTAAAATTTTAATATTAGATGAAAAATTCAAAATTTTATAAATTGAAAAAACTAAAAATATTCAAATTTACCCTAAAAATAAATTTTGTAGGTTTCTCCTTCTCAAATGCCCGAACCATGTTCGAAAGCTTGAATAAGCCAGAAATCCGAACCGGCATCACCAACCTCGCCAAAAACCCTACCGTGCAAAAAGCTGCTGTTTCTGCGGCAAGGAATGAAGACGTCCGAAATGCTGCAATCTCTGCCGCGAAAAATGAAAATGTCCGATCCGCAGCCATATCCGCCGCACAGAATCCAACAACTCGTAATATTGCCATAAGTGCTGCGCAAAATCCAACTACAAGGGGCAACATTTTGAGTATGGCCAAACAATTCGAGGATAAACCCATTATGAAAATGCAAACTTCTCCGAATGCAAACACCACTCCGAATTTTACATCGACCTCGGCGGTCAACAATGCCTGGGGTGGATCGGGATATACTTCTTCAATGACAAGTTCTTATGGAAGTGAGTATAGATTTCAGTGTTGCCTACCGGAATTGTTGACCCAGTAATAAATTTTTTGCTTGTTTAGATTCTTTCTCACCTCCACCACCAGCTCCAAAACCTTCAGACTCTTCAAATCTATATCCAAGTTTGTCGTCTATAGACCCATTTGACCACCCACCTCAACTTCCACCGAAACAACANCCTCCACCACCAGCTCCAAAACCTTCAGACTCTTCAAATCTATATCCAAGTTTGTCGTCTATAGACCCATTTGACCACCCACCTCAACTTCCACCGAAACAACAACCAATTGATCCATATCCCCTGAAACCACCGACGGTAACTTCGAGACCAAGTTTTGGCTATCGCGCAAAATCAACCGAGCCGGACAACGCCACAACTTGGAACAGCCGGAATTCTTGGAATTCAAACGTGAAGGCGTTTGATTCATGGGATAGTGGTAGTCAAAGTGGATCATATATGGATTATGGAAAAAGTAAGTAGCAAAACTGATGGATGGACCAAAACAAGGCTGAAACCATTTGTCCATCCTCGTAGGCCAAGGTCCCAGGTGCTGTCTGAAGAGATTTCGAGACCAATGGGCTGTATGCACAACTGATGCTATAGCATAGCGTCAGCTGTGCATACTGCCCCATGGGTTCAATTTTTGTCACTACTATCAGCACTTAAAATATTACTTTGCAGAAAAACCAGCCCCGGCTCGACCACCACCACCAAAACTGGGATCTAGGTCGATGACTAACCTAGCTAATCTTTCACCTTCACCAGACCCCCATATGAACGAACCACACGCTATTGTCAAATATCCGTATAAGAAAGCTCATCCGGATGAACTCAACTGTGAACCGGATGATACAGTCTTGCTAAAAAGAGAGGTTGATGACCAATGGATTTTTGCGTTGAATACTAGAACTGGAGAAAGTGGGATTGTGCCAATGTCATTTTTACACGTCAAAATTCCGTTGGTGCCGACTGCGAAGGCATCTAGTGGGATATCTTTTTCGGTTTCGGATTATACTGGGTTTAGGTAAGGGCTCGTTTTATTTATACAAAAATTCAATTTTTGAAAAAAGACAAAAGCAAAAAAAGACGAACTTATCAAAAATTGATCTGAAAATTGTTATAAAAGCGAATGGTACGAAACTAAAAGGCGTAGGCTTGAGCTTAGGCGGGATTTATACTTCCGTCGTGTCGCGACGCGTCGTACGACGCGCAAGGCAATTGCATTTATAGAAAAATTTTCCTAATGTTGTTTAGGGTCGCCACAAGCTATCGTGTCCCCACAAGCAACGGCACAAGCTATCGTAAGAGTGTAAAATACACTTTTACGACGGATGAAATGGCCACAAGCTATCGTACGAATTTCATAAGATGCCATCGTACTGCGTCGTACGATCGTACGACAGCTTATGGCGATTTCGTCGTATCCTTACGTTAATTTTACGATCGTACGATGACTTCGTACGATAGCTTGTGGGGCCGTTGTGGGACTTTCTTAGGATAGCTTGTGCCGTGCTTGTGGCGACCCTTATAGTTGTGTCGTACTACGCGTCGTACGACACAAAAATGCACTGTCGTATCGCGACACGGCAGAACTATAAAGCCCGCATTAGGCTTGAACTTAGGCTTAAGCTTAAGCTTAGGCTTGGGCTTAGGCCAATTTCTTAGCTATATTTCAAACTTAAAAAAAATTTTATATAATAACCCTTCTTGAATTTTAACATTTTTATAATTTTTATGTTTAGCCAATCTCCAAAAAACATGGCTCGTGCTTTATATGACTATGAAACCGGCATCGACGGTGATTTACGAGTAATCTTTTACATCCACTCACATTTTAGACTTTTTCAATTTTAGTTCAAATGCGGAGACCTCATCAACGTGGTCGAACGAGTCAGCGACGAATGGCTTCGGGGTGAAATCTACGGCAGACGTGGAATTTTCCCTGTCAACTACGTCCAGCTTGATGACATATACTCCATTCCAATGGAACAAAAATCCATTTCCTCAGCAACTTTAACTGGCACTTTTGAAGTGCCCCAAGTAACGGTGACAGCGATATATGACTACGATAGTGGAGTGGGAGATGATTTGAGGTTTAAGGTTGGAGATGTGATAGAAGTAGTGAAATATGTGAATGATGAGTGGATTATGGGTAAACTATATGGGCAAACGGGATTAGTTCCGTTGACTTTTGTGCAGCAAAATTAGTTGTGAAAAAAAGAATTTTAAGAGCTTGGCTTTTTTGCCCTCTGTGATTATATGTGCAAAAATTGTATTTTTTCTGGCACTATTATGATTTAGGAACAATACCTAAAAAATTATCACAAATTAGAGCTACTACACAATAGGGGGCGGTGAGACACTTGCGGACAAACGTTTGAAAAATTTGAATTTTTTGAAAAAATTAAAAAAATTATCGGCTTCCGCAAAATTCCCGTCCGCAAAAGTCCGTCCGCAAATGTTCCGTCCGCAAATGTCCTGTCCGCAAATGTCCGCCCGCAAAAGTCCGCCTACAAATTTCCCGTCCGCAAAAGTCCGTTCGCAAATGTCCCGTCCGCAAATGCCCGTTCGCAAAAGTCATCCACAAATGTCCGTCCGCAAGTGTCTCACCGCCGTTTTTTCGCTTCGAAAATGTCAAATTCGGATTCCCTGCATATTTTTACCCCTAGAGTGGTCATTTCCAGAAAATTTTTTGAAAATTCTTTCACGTGGGTAGCCCTCACCCTCTATTGTGTAGTGCTCCAAAATTTTCACCAAAAATTTGCTGTTATTAAGCTAAAACTCATAAGAAAATGTCAATTTTTGGTGAAAAATAGTGATGTTGTTAGTGAAAATAAGATTTGTGTTGAAAAAATTGTAAATTTTTGGGTGGATACTCAAATCATACTAGTACCTTTTTTTATCTTTTCAAATTTTACTTCATTCTCTTTGCTCAATATGTCATCTATCGGTGTGCCTGTTTTATGCTTAAAAGTTTCTGTTTAATCTCTCATGTCTCAAAAACTTGAGGTTGTGAAAATATGGATTAGCACTTCAACAAAAAAAAAGATTTTGATTTTTGAATTTTTAACAAAAAAAATTTTTCCATAAGCTCATATCATATATTTTTTATCCAGGATTTTATACAGGTTGCCAAAAAAACGGATTTTGTGATTTTTATAAAAATTTTCAAATTTTTAAAATTATCAAGTAAACAAGGGGCTGTGTCCAGATATCACTTTATCATTTTTTTGGATTTTTTACCCCCTCCCCCCCACGTTATTAAAAATGCACTAGCGTTATCAACTTTTTTTGGAGAGAGCTGACCTCCCCCCCCCCAACATGATAACATAATTTTTGGATGGCCCCTAACCCTATATGGGGGTTTTCTTTGGGAAAAATCGATTACGCGTATTGCCGAACCTTGAAAACGCTTCCATTACCATGAATTAGCCTATTTAAACACTATTTTCTGATCTAGTGAAAAAATTTTCAAACATCGACAATGCGCACAATCAACTTCTCAGAAACCCCGTATGGAGTTATTTTGGTAAAAATTAAACAACTTGAAAAATTTTTGGAAAAATCTCGCAAAAATTTATTTTTTTGACATTTTCATATCTTTTTATCTACGAGTTGTATGTTATTTATATTTCAATTATAATAAATATATTTATATATACACATGACTTGTACGTATTTTCCTCGTCGTAAGCTCTTCTGACGCTGGGATTTGTGAATTTTGAGAGCTGTCAAGAGAACTAGAAGTGGACCCAAAAGTCGGTGTTTCTGAAGTAGCATAGATGTCAGATTCCGAGCCATAGTCAGTTTCAGAACTGATAGAATAAGTCGAAGGTTCTTCTTCTATCATATAACACTGCATTCGTTTATTAGTGATTACCTAAATTTTTGTTATGATCGATCGTAGGTTCCTGCAAAATCTTTTATGTGCAAGAAGGAATTGAACCCTTGCTGTAACGGTGATGCCGAGCTCAATGAAAAATACCGGACCACTGCGCCATGGTGGTCACTGAGCGACTTATGGCTAATTTCGATCTTATAGTAGTAGTAATCGCGAAAATTTTATGCTAGAAAATCGGTAGTGGTCGATTTTGAAGTCAAAAATTGAAAACCTGGGGCACGGCGCACAAAAGTGTGCACAAAAGGCTTCGGAAACCGAACTTAGACGCTCCGGGTCCAACGTTGCTTAACTCGTAAGATCGGACAGTCTGGCGGCGTACCGAGAGAACTATGCTTCTTCTTAGAAACGTTTAACATGTTTCTAAGCCTTTTTTTCGAGTTCGCAATTTTTTGCATACTTTTTGCGGGTAAACGGTCACATGGCTCAAATTTCATATAGCTCAAATTTCGTTAAAAAATCAAAACTTTGAACAGCTCTAAATCCATGAAAATAAAGTTTCTAACAAAAAAGGAGGACAATTTTCTAATAAGAATTTTGCGTACAATTTTTTAGAATCAAAAATAAAAACATAATTTTTCGCCATAGTTCGAATTGAAATTTGAGCCATGTGAAAAATTGAGCCATATGAATTTTGAGCCCAATGACTCGTGTCCCTTTTTGCACCGTGTGGGGGGAGGGATTTCGAATTTTGCATCTTTGATTTGTAATCAAAATTCTTACATTTTGTAAACTAGGAATAGAATTTTCGAAACTTGGCACTTGTTGACATTTTTTCTTCAATTCATCACTTGGATGGTACGGTGTCAAATATTCTGTGTCGGGAACCTAAAATTTTTATCGATTCTTTTTTGAATTTTTTTCTACGACTTACAACAGTCACTAATAAAACTGGCATAAAAAGAAGGGCATGAAAGAATCCGAGTATTACCACGAAAATTACAGTGAACACAAAAGTTCGGATCATATAGGATGGTACTATGCCGAGAATGGCTACTCCAACAATAGTGCTGGCTGCGGCTTGGAAGATGGGGTAGGCTACGACACAGAGGGCTTGCTAAAAAATTTTCAATTTTTGTAAAAATGACAAAAATCGGCTATTTTTAAAGATTTGAGGTTTTTATAACTGTTTGAATTTTTAGCTTTTTTTCAAATTTGGCATTTTTGGAAGTTTTTAAAATTTTGGCAATTTTTCAAATTTTATGCAAATTTTGTCCACTTTTCAAAATTTACATATTTTTCAAAATCTTACTTCCAGCCTCCTATTCCTATATACCAGAAAATGAAACGTGATATGTGTTGTATAGTCGACCGAGAAACCTATACTCATGATTATCGTAATCATAGAGATTATGTCGAGTCTTGTACCAACTGCCGAGAGTGCTCCGACAACACCAACATTTATTGAAAGGATACTCAAGGCTATTGCCATAGCACTCACTGGTCGAGGTATCAACAGAGCGGAGATAATTAGCATAATTGCTATAGCTATGATGATATTGCCAACGACATTTTGATATGTGATTTTTTGTTGATCCACAAGGAGGAAGCTGAAACTTAATCATTAGAATATGTACAGGGTGTTCAAGCACGACTTTCCTGATAAGTAAGCTCGATATCTCAAAAACGCCAAACTCTTATCAAATGCGGTCTTTTGCAACTTTCTAGTCCCATCACCGCCCGTACCCCCTCCTAACTATCTCCTTTCTACCAGCGGCACAAATAGGGAGGGAAGAAACTTCCCCCTCCAAATCTGAAAAAATGAAAAACTTTTCCTAATGGTCTCCCCCGTATGTTTTTTTTGAAATTTTTGAAAAATTTTTTAAAGATCCTAATGGTTCCCCATTAGAATTTTTAACCAAAGTTGTCCAAATTTTCATATTTTTTCAACAAAAATGACAAAATCTACTATTTTTTACCAGAAAATTAAACCCACCTTGTATCATACACAAATCCATCTAAGCCAGAATTTTTCATAACTCTCCGCAAAAACTCCGTCCTTGGAGCATCATATTTTGTTCCCAACATTCTCAATCTCATAATAACTTTTATTGCCACAATATGCCCAGTTGTATTAAACTTGATATCGCTTCTGTACTTTAAATAAGCTGGTGTCTCCAAAAAATGTATCAGCGCCCTCAAAAATTCTTTTTCCGAATCAATACTTGAATTTGGCTTGAAATTATTTTCAAAAGTTTCTAACCAAAATTCTCCTTTCGAGACCATGAGGCCACTAAAAAATGGTTTTAAAAAAATGAGAGGAAAGAGTGGTATCAGTGGCGTAGAGAGACGGATCGGCTAGAGGGGTACTTATCCAAAAAAGGTTATTTTTTCTCAAAAAAGGGACCCTTATGAATAGGGTTTTTTTAAATTTCGGCCCACTAGGGAGAAGCATCTGTCCAGAGGAATTGGCGCCATTTATACTTCCGTCGTTTCGCGACACGACAGTGCATTTTTGTGTCGTACGACACAAAGTGTATTGTCGCGTCGCGACACGACGGAAGTATAAATGGCGCCATTGGGACCCCAAAAATGGACAAAATCAGTTCAAATGCCAAAATAAAAATATTTTCTTTGACAACCTTGGAGTCCTACATGTTGGAATAATAGATCAAGGCCTTATCCTAAATTTACTTTAAAAATTTGGGTCTTGAAGGACCCCATGGGTTTTGTCGATATTAAATGGGATCCTGACATTATATATATAAGAAGGAAAAAATTCAAAACCCAAATTTTTTATAAATTTAGAGGGGGCCTTGGTCTATTATTCCTACATGAAGAACCCCAGGGTTGTCAAAGAAAATATTTTTATTTTGGCATTCGAATCAACTTTGTCCATTTTTGGGTCCCAATTTCCGGACTCTGCACCTGCCCCGATGCTTTAATTTTGGTTCAAATTGAGGGGGGGAGGAGTTTGGGTTTGAGGAGGGGAATTTTTGAACTTTTTCTCCAAAATTTTCATTTTTCTTCTCCGATAATTAAAAAATTTTCAAGTTTGGGGGAGGTCCCCCAATTTCTTCCACGTAGTTACGGCACTGCCTGCTCCACTGCCCCCTTGACTAAGCCACTGGGTGGTACCTTGTTAATTTTTCATAGAGTTGAAGGATTTTCTTTCTATTGTGGCGTTCATGAAGGGTGAGGGTAGTGGTGTTGACGACGGCGAAACAAAATGCACCATAGTCGGTGAAAAGCCGTTCTTGTGCGCGAAGTTCTTCAGCGGCATAGGAGTCATCCGGAAAGAGGAGTTTGAGATCTAGGCCTAAAATCTTTTTTTGGAGATTGCTTGAGATTCCTACATCCTTACCAAGTGGTAATTGTAGTATATAGTTAACAGAAACACTTAGATAGACCAAATATATCAACAAGGTTAAAATTTTCGTTAACCAGTGTTCCATAATCTTTGCCACTGTATAAAATTTTTTGGAATTTTTTGATTTTGAGCTGTTTTTGTGTCCATCATAATTCCATCGATGCGTACAACATAGCGCTCGAAACAGCCCATCTAAAAAAATTTACAGGGTGAGGGAAAATTTTTTTGTGATTTTTGGGGCCCGAAAAATTTTTTGGGATCAGAAATTTTTTCTACAAATGATCCGTAGAGGGGTAATTTGGATTTATATTTTTCTTGTAACTTTTTTGATGTTTTTTTGTAACTTTTTACCTTGTAACTTTTTTGACTTTTTTTTGTAACTTTCAAAACTTGTAACTTTTTGATGTTTTCTTGTAACCTTTTTCCTTGTAACTTTTTGGACTTTTTTCTGTAAATTTTAAAATTTGTAACTGTTTAGATGTTTTTTTGTAACTTTTTTAAACATTTTTTTATACCTAAGGCTTAGGCTTTAGGCCTTAGGTCTTAGGCTTTAGGCTTTAGGCCTTAGGTCTTAGTCTTTAGGCTTAGGCCTTAGGCTTAGGCCTTAGGCTTAGGCCTTAGGCTTAGGCCTTAGGCTTAGGCCTTAGGCTTTACAATAAAACCTCAAATAGTTACAATTTTTGAAAGTTACAGAAAAAAGTCAAACAAGTTACAAGGAAAAAAGCTACAAGAAAACATCAAAAAGTTACAAGTTTTGAAAGTTACAAAAAAAAGTCAAAAAAGTTACAAGGCAAAAAGTTACAAAAAAACAACAAAAAAGATACAAGAAAAAATCAGAGCCGGGTATTTTATGCGGGGAATCGATTGTGCGCATTCTTGAAGCATGAAAACGCTTCCTTGATCCTAATCCAGGGAATGGAGTTGGTGTATTGACGCGAAAATCGAAAACTTCTTTTTCACGTCAATACACCAACTCCATTCCCTGAATCAGGATCAAGGAAGCGTTTTCATGCTTCGGGAATGCGCGTAATCGATTTCCCGCATAAAATTATCCTTATAGGGGTATTTAAAAAAATTCCCGGTCCCAAAAAATTTTCGGGCCCCAAAAATCACAAAAATGCACTTTTTTTGCTTCACCCTTTTTTTGCTCGTACCTTTTCCGCAAAAAAATGCGATTTTTCGACTTTTCGCTTCAATACACAGGCCTTCTCTGGATCAGGGAAGCGTTTTTTCGCTTTGAAAATGTCAAATTCGGATTCCCCGCATGCTTTTACCCCTAGAGGGATCATTTCAAGAAAAAATTTTTGAAAATTTTTTCACGTGGGTGAACCCCCCACCATATTGTGTAGTAGATCCAAAAATCGTTGTAACGCGCTCTTGTCTGAGCGTTATAACATGTTACAACGCTCTTGCCTGATATTGCCGAGTCTATAAAAAATAAAATTTTTTTCACCTTCCGGCATCAGTGGACTAGTTTTGAAACAACATAACCAATTCCTTTTTGCCGTTTCCCTCCGGCAGTGCAGCACCATCACGGCATTCAAAAATGTAACTTGAAATAAAAACATGTACAACACAGCCAATGCACAATATGTACAAAAAACCCCTAAAAGCATCGAAAATTTCTAAAAATTTGCGATCGTAAGGCGCCATTTATACTTCCGTCGTGTCGCGACACGACAGTGCATTTTTGTGTCGTACGACACAAAATGCATTGTCGCGTTGCGACACAACGGAAGTATAAATGGCGCCTAACCACTTACTAACGGCAATAAAATCCGACCATGAGCCTACAGAAAATGAAAGACCATCAGTTAAAGAAGTTACTAGAAGGGAGACGGACACATCCGATATGGCACTTACAAGTATGGCATCACTTTCGGACGAAGTTTCAGGAGGTTTGGGGGATTTGAGATAGGCGATTTGCCAATTTCGGAGCATTAGAAACATGTTGTCAACGCCGATAGCTAAAAATTCTTTGTTTATATTTTCCTCCTGCTACATACATATAATCAAAAAAGGCATGATCAAAATCATGTGCAAGAATGGATAATTTAAATAAATTAAAGTTGATGTTGCAGCACAAACCGCCAAAGTGGCGTTGAACATAGCGCCCAAGCCTATCCACGGCTGAGAGCGTACAGAATCCATGGTTGAACATGCCAACATACAAAAGAGGATTAGTATAGCTACCATCCATGGCATATATGGCATTATGAGCTGAAATACATTTTCAAGAATTTTTAAATTATTTTAAAGGAGGTTGTAGCAGCATCTCCGGAAAAATTTTTTGGAATTTTTGTAAAAAGACTTTTCTAGGGGTTATTTTATGGAAAAAATCGATTGCGCGCATTCCCGAAGCTTGAAAATGCTTTCCTGATTCAGGGAAATAAGAGTGTGTATTGAAGCGAATTTTTATATTTTCGCTTCAATATACACTCTTATTTCCCTGAATCAGAGAAACATTTTCAAGCTTCGAGAATGCGTGCAATCAATTTTTCGCATAAAATTACTCCTAGAAAAGTCATTTTTGCAAAAATTTCGAAAAAATTTTTTCCGGAGATGCTGCTGCAAAGTTTACTCCATTTTAAAAAGAAAAAATTTCGACTTGTTGATCATGATAAGTGCCTCCCAACAAGTGAACTAGCTCCGAATTTTGTATTTTTTCAGAATCTTTTTCTAATCCTTACCTCGCCATTCCTCTCCATTTCTTTCGCTAAAGATATTGATGAAGTATAAAACAATTTAGCATCGGGAATTTGCAATTTCGATACCAATTCCACGAATTTCTTGATCCACCCATCCACTTCATCCAATGGGGTTAATATATACACCAATCTTATAGCTAGTGCTTTAAGTATGGGCTTATTTCCATATTTGTCGCCCTTGGATTTCTCCGCCGTTGTGACAGTGCCGAAAACAACAGCATTATCGATAGAGATGTTGGCGAAACGGAGCATGGGATATCTAGAAAAATGTTGGAAATTTGTGGAAAGGGAATAGGAAGAAAGAGACGAGTTATGGGCACTTTTGTCTCCAAAATTTTTGTGATACACCATCACACGCTAGGCGCGTCTAAGCCTGAATCGCATCATATTACAATAAGCTTCTCATATGGACCGTCCGGTAAATTTTTGAAATTCGCATATTTTCAATTTTTAGGGGCTAACTCTCTAATTTTTTATTTTTTACAAAATTTTTTGCTAAAAAATAATATCGCCAACGTATTCACCATAGTCGAAAACCCCCTAGTACAAACAATTAATCGATTTGGAGCCATTTTTGAAATTCGCATATTTTCAATTTTTAGGGGCTAACCTCCTAATTTTTAAAATTTTTTAGGGAGTATCCCAATTTTTGCTGCACACCTACCCCCTACCTACTAACTTTTAAAAAAGACCGCATCAATCCGAATTACCGTTCCTGAGATCTCGCAGTGATGTACGAACGTACGCACATAGGAATAGGATTTTTATATTTATGATTTTTCAAAAATTTAGGAAAATTTATGTAGGGTACTCTATGTTTTTTTGGTTCGTTCAAGGGGCCCAGGCCTTCCCAAAGCTATGTAGGAAGGGGATTACCTAGCCATAAATAAAACGGTGAGCAAGGGTTCTGGATCTTCTAGAGCGTAAAGAATAGGGTGTTTGGAACAGCCATTTGCTCGGCTGGATCGATGGCAAAGTAAGGAGTAGTTTCGACCTTTGTCGTCCTAAATGTTTGTGTAGCTAACGATATACCCACCCACACCTACAGTGGGGGTACTAGGGGTCCGCAGGATCCCCCAAAAATCAGAGAAATGAATAAATTTACCTAATGATTTCCCTTATTTTTGCTCAAGATATGATTTTTCATCAAAATTTTGTATTTTTTCAACAAAAATGTTCATTTTTTTCAAATTCGGATATAGCGCCGCCCTTGTTCCACCCCTATCTCTTACTTAACATTTTCTTGGTCTCTCAGGACACTAATACGTTCATAAATTTTTGACTTCGCTAATTTATCACGAATAACTACGCTAATTCGCTCTGACGCGTTCTGATGTCAGAACCAAGGCTGGGTCGACCAGAACTGCAGTTCCGTTATTACGGAATCGCGGTTCTGGTCATGTTCCACCCCGGTTCCGGTCGATTTCATTGATGTTTTATATGTATATAACTGTAATAGATTTAAAAACCTCAACGGAACTGACTGAACCGGAGTAACATAACCGGGACAGTGAGTTTTTACTATTCCGATGACCGGAATCGTAAAAATCCCCTCTCCCGATCACTTTTACTCTGGCTCCGGTCGATTTCATTGAGGTTTTTAAATCTATTACAGTTATATACATCTAAAAACATAAACGGAATCGACCGGAACCCATCCCTGGTCAGAATGCACCAGAACGGCTATTAGAGATGTTTCAGAACGCGTCAGAACGGAATTAGCGATGTTATTAGTGAAGTAAACGCCATGCTGAAGCCGTCAGAACATACTAGTGCCGGCCCTAAAGTGAGGAGGGATAGGAAGGGGAGAAATTTTGAAGAATCCCCTCCCCCTAGTTTATATCATGAATCAATACTTGAATATTCATAATCATATTGTGCAAGTCTGCCAATTTTTTGATATTATTTGGAGTTAAAACATTTTTCTGCTCTGATAAATCTTCAAAAATTACATATGCAAATTTTGAGCCAAATAAGGAATAACTATCTCTCAGAGCATCTCTTGGAGGGAATAACTCTAACATCTAAAAAATCCGGAGCTACTACACAATAGGAAGGGGGGCAAAAACATGCGGGGAATCCGAATTTGACATTTTCGAAGCAAAAAAATGCTTCCCTGATTCCCTGAATCAAGGAAAGCGTTTTTTCTCTTTGAAAATGTCAAATTCTCCGCATGTTTTTACCCCTAAAGGGGTCATTTCCAGAAAAATTTTCATGGGCCTTTTGTGTAGTAGCTCCAAAAATCTAAAAAATTGAATTTGTTTGTTACTCCCTGCTGAGTATGATAAAGTGAGTGAATCGAAAACTTTAGTCAAAAAATGAGAGTGGATTTTTTTGAAACTTCAAATGTTGTTGGCACAATGGAATAACCAGGTGTGAAAATGTAATTGATTTTTGAAAATCGGCATTTGTTCGAAAAACATTTTCGGTTATGAGGGGGAGGTGGGCTCTACTATAGTTGGTTTTTGTAAAAATGTAACTTTTGGGCGAAAAATGTTTGCCAACAAAATCGGTCATTTTTGCCACAAAAATTGCATTTTTGGCGAAAAATAGTAACAACACTACCTGACATACTTGAATAGGGGGTCGTAATTACGACCCCCCCCCCTGCGCCGCGAGGGCCCCGAAAAATGGGGAGGGGTGCCTAATTACGACCCCCCCCCCTATTCATCTATGCTACCTGGTGTAGGTGTACTAATGATTCCATTTGATCCGGTAAAAACATCTCCAAATTTTGTTTGCTGTTGTTCAAATTTAAGTTATTACAAGCCATATAGGTGATAGAAGTAGTAGCGACTATAGGAATGATAATAAACATGAGGGGCCATTTTGCAACAAGTTTTGTTTCCCACTAAAAAATTTCTCTCTAAAAATATAAAGAACGGCGAAAAATGTGCACTTAAGTTGATTTGATGGGCTCCGGAAATTTTTTTCCTCAAAATGACATCTTTAAGGGAAAATTTTATATGGGAAATCGATTACACGCATTTTCGAACCCTGAAAATTCTTCCCTGATTCTGAGAAAAATTTGGGATTTGAAGCGAAAATGAATAAATGTCATTTTTACATTTTTTCAGCCATTAATTGGCACTTTTCAACCATGGGGGAGAGGGCACCGGTTCCCAATGTACCCCCAGCTATAACCTTGCTTCGTAGGGGTAACTTCTAGTAGTCAAAGTAAAAAATGTTTTTAGATTCAAGTTCCTCGTGTCGAAAAACCCCTTGAATACAAAAATTCATACGATTTGAGATTTTTAATTCGAGTTTTTTATCCTTGCCTCTCTTGGTCGATATAAAAAATATGTCATTTACCTCAAAAAACTGCGATACAATTGCTTGTAAACTCATCTAGTTGACAATAAGCGAAACAAATAAAAAGATCACCCAAATTCACATTGTTGAAATCCAGAAGGTCAAGAACTGAAGAATTGAAATCCGAGCTGGAAATTGAGCCGTCCAATTTACCTCGAGGCTGTCTGCTCATTGGAGTTTAGAGGTCGGTCACTCACCGAAATAATAAGAAAATTGAGGTCACTTGAAAAAGAAATGAGCTGCCGATAATTATTCCGGACAAAGGGAGAGAAATTCTTTTCTTGGTAGTTTTTCTCAGTGAATGAGTAAATGGAGTTTTTCGAAGCAATTGAAATCGTTTATTAATAGTACCGGGAGCCGAGCGCTCCACACTTGAAGGGGAGAAGAAGAGATTGTGTGAAGACTCCCGAGCGCTTCTGGCGTACACGATAACGGGACGAATAAGAACGGGACACAAAAACAGGACGTCAAGAATGGGACGATGAAGGGAATTATAAGCACAATTGTCGTCCCGTTCCTGGTCACCCCGTTCATGTTGTTTGAACGGTCGTCCCCCTACAACTTGAAGGAAAGAAGAAGAGATAAACGATCGTCCCCTTACAACTTTTGTTTTAGCGTCCCAGGTTTAAATCTATAGTTCCCAAGATCATCTGGACAGACAAATAGACACATATTACTACCTACTGGGATTCGAACCTGAGAGAAACTTCTACAAGTTAAGCATCCTAGCCACTCGGCCATGCGGGCTTCTTTTTCATCTTGATATAATTGCATTATAAGGCTTACGTTAAACCATGATAAGGGGCTAAAAAATTTTCCATGAAGGGTATCCCCATGATTTTGGTGTCATTTTTCTTCTCTCACAGAGCACTATCGATTGGTATAGGCAGTGACGGAATTGGACTTAAGGTGACGGAGATAGCACAAATAGGCACACAAAGCGCGTTTAATGTTTTATGTGGGGCAGAGGAGGTGAAGGAATTGAAGAGATTGAACAGGGGATAGGGTAATCAACCATCACATGATTACATCAAATGGAAGAGCAGTTGATTAGGGAAGATCCTGACACCCCAGACAAATTCATGAACTCACTATTCGAAGCAGGATAAATGCACCCGGACTTTGTAGACACTTATCCCTACGCCGCTTGAAGAGAGGGTTAGTTAGTAGCCTAAAAAATTCCTTCGGTAATAACTTTTCAAAATTTTTTTCTATCCCAAATTTTCGTTTCAATATCCAACCATCTAATTAAGCTTCTTTTCCACCACTTTATCATTTATAGTTCACAACGTTTTAGTTTCCATGGTAACCAGCCAGCTCATAGATTCTAGAAAAATTTCCATATGCTTTAAAAGTTTTTGTTTGTCTTTGATGTTAAAAGAATGGGTTTTCTCTCAGCCTTAGCTTCACTTTTTGGTGGTGGCCCTAGGCAAGTTGAAATCTTGGTGCTTGGTTTGGACAATAGTGGAAAAACGACTATATTAAACCAACTAAAACCTCCGGATGCCCAAGCGACGAGTATTGTACCAACAGTTGGATATAATGTAGATAAATTTAGTGCATCGAATATGTCCTTTTCTGCTTTTGATATGTCAGGGCAAAGTACGTATTTATTTTTTAAACGATTGTTATAGATAGGCACTGGGGGTACAATTTATTTTTAACACGGGAAGGGCCGATTGTAGTAATATCGGTTGACACAGTTTCTACACACTATCACGAGTATACCAGAAAAAGAAATTTTTGAAAAACAATGATTTTAATAAAGGAAAAAAATAACTTCGATTGGGGGAATCGAACCCTCGAACTTTTAAGGTTAAAGTCAAGCACATTACCACTGAGTAAAGTCCGTCTACGCTGCCGATAGAAACAAAGTCCGGGAATGGCCAAGTGGTATGTCCCGTCCGCAAAAGTACGTCCGCAAATATCCGTCCGCAAGTATCCGTCCGTAAATGTCCTGTCCGCAAATGTCCGTCCGCAAATGTCCGTCCGCAAATGTCCGTCCGCAAAAGTACGTCCGCAAATATCCGTCCGCAAATGCCCGTCCGCAAGTATCCGTCCGCAAATGTCCCGTCCGCAAATGTCCGTCCGTCAAGTATCCCACCGCCCGTGTGTTAAGTAAAATTGTTTGAATTTAACGCCGACTCCAGGGGGCGTGCCTTTTGATTTTTTTTCAAAATTTGTTGAACACTGAATATTTTTTAGGTAAATATCGAACTTTATGGGAAAATCATTATCGAAACGTACATGGAATAATATTTGTTGTTGATAGTACAGATCGACTCAGGTTAGCAGTAGCTCGAGACGAGTTATGGATGCTATTAGATCACAAAGATTTGGTGTACCGAAAAGTACGTTTCATCAATATTATGCATCCTCCACTATCACTCCTGTATAGGATACTCGACATATCTTTATGTTGTTCCACCTTAAAGGAACCACGCCACGAAAATATATTTTTTAAAGTAGCTTATCTTGTAGAGCACAAAATTCTGAGCAACTTTGGTCAATAAAGTTATGTATTTTAAGCTAAACTGAAGGTTTTTTTTATGTTGTTAAGCGTTTCCCTATTATTCGTGTCAATACACAACAAAGTTCAAAATTCAAAAAAAGCAGAAAGCTCTATTTTAGCATAGATTTTTTAAACTTTCATAAAATGAACATTGTAGAAATTTTTTAAGCTCACCAAGGCGAATAAAATGACATCGAAATGATCAATTTGGAAAGTTGTTTTGGGTTATTAAAACGAAAATTTGATTCAGGGTTTTCGTTCCAATAACCCAAAACAATTATCAAATTGGTGTCATTTTATTATTCATCTGGCGAGTTAAAAAAAATTGCATCAGTATTCATTTTATGAAGTTTAAAAAATCGACGCAAAAATGGAATTTTCTGTCAAAAAATTTGAAGTTTGTTGTGTAATGACACGAATATTTGGAATTAGTTTAACTACATAAAATTCTTTCAGCTTAGCAAACACATAGCTTGATTGATCAAAGTTGCCCAGAATTTTCTGCGCTACAAGATAGGCTACTTTAAAAAAATCTATTTTCGTGACCATGGTCGCTTTAGCCTAGGCATGGGCCTAGGCCTAAGCCTTTACCCGCACATTTTTACCCCAAAAGAAGTCGTTTTTAGGCAAAAATCACATTTTTGCGACTTTTCGCTTCAATACACAATACCCCTTCCCTGAATCAGGGAAGCGTTTTTTCGCTCCGAAAATTTCAAATTCGGATTTTCCGAATTTTTTTATCCCTAGAGGAGCCATTTACAGAAATTTTTTTACGTGTGTGCCCCCTCCCTTTACTGTGTAACAGCTCCCAAATTTAGGTCCCTCTTCTAATTTTCGCCAATAAAGCCGATCAAAAAGACGCCATGGCTGCTTCTGAAGTTCACCTCAGCTTAGGCTTGGATATGATCAGAAACCGAAATTGGCATATAGTCGCAACCTGCGCCTTAACTGGACAAGGTCTTGTCGGTGGTATTGATTGGTTAGCATCCAATATTAAACAATTTTTGGATTCTTAAAAAATAAAAATAATTTTTGGGTGTTTTCTTGTTTGTATGACAGGTGAATAGCTCCATATATCATTTTGAATGTCAAGATAGTGCTATCAAAAAGACATAAAAATCATTTTTATGGATAATTAAAATTGGGGTAAGAAAGTGATTTATTTTTAAGTGATCGACAATTGATTTTGTTGTTGTTGAATTTTTGTCAAAAAAGAAAAAGATTGAATTTCTATTTTCGTCCAAAAAATTCCCCTTCGATTTTCCTCTCGGTTGCTTTTCATATCAATGATGGATAGTCGCTATAAAATGCCGATAATAAAATTTGACCTCCAACCTTGGCGCTTTTTGTCTCCTTTTCACTCTTCTTTCCTCAAAGCCGACATTCACACGTTTGCCGCTTTGAGGTCGGTGGGCCAAAACCCAAGACCTCCCTCCAAGTCTTGACCGATCAAGAAAGGATCGAGTGCGCGCGTGATTTGAATATGCAAAAAAGGACACACAACACAACATCTAAACAATCCACGTATAAACAAAGTTTGCACACCGCCTAATCCGATATACATTTCTTATTCCATTGTTCTCAGCTTTTCGGCATTTCCGGAAGAGAGTGTAAGTTTTATGGGGTTGTTGTCGAGAAGGGGTTGAAATTGAGTCATCGGATACTTGAAAGAAAGCGAGATCAAAAGGGCATTAGGCTTTAAGTGAGAATTGCGTAAGAACTTGGTGTTGATACATTATATAAACAAAGAATATGCCGATTAGAAGGTGGGATGCCTAAGCCTAAACATAAGCCTAGGACTAAGTTTAAGCCTAAATCTAAGCCTAAGCTTAAGCCTAAACATAAGCCTAGGCTTAGGCCTAAGCTTAAGCCTAAACCCAAGCCTAGGCTTAGGCTTAAGCCTAAACATAAACCTAAGACTAAGCCTAAGCCTAAGCCTAAGCCTAGGCCTAAGCCTTTCAGTTTAATAATAATCGCTTTCATAATAATTTTCAAATCATTTTTTAATGAGTTCTAAAAAATCCTGGTGGAGGAACGGAAGTATTTTTCTTTACTCAAAAATCTTCTGACTCAATTTGATCTTCTGACTCAAATTTCTGACTCAAAATTCTGACTCCAACGAACAATTAGTATATATTCCATTTTCACACTTTTTTCTGTCACTTTCCGCAAAATTGTTTGTCGGATGTCTGGCACAATTATAGGCATTTATGATCATAGACAGTGCGAAAGGGATTTCATCACCGCCTGAGGCAACTTTTTGGATATGCTCTGAAATCGACATGGCACACACATACATCTTTTTTAAACATGGTCTTCGGTCAATTACCGATTACATACAATAAATCCGAGCTGTGGGTTATGCTAAAAGTTGGTGGAAATTTCTCATGACACGAGCCAAGCGTATGCCAATCAAGTTTTTTTCTTGAAATTTTAGCGGATTAAGAGAAAGGTGTTCGTGTAAACAAATTGGAAAGAAAAAAAACAATTTTTTACGGTATTTTATGATGGAACTGTTTGTTATATTTTGTTTGTATTTTTTGCTAATTTTTTTTACCAATTTTGAGATTTTTCGATTTTTAAAGAACCAGTCCACTCGGAAAAACACTATGAAAAAATTATATATTCAGAAAATTCATGAAAAATGGAGCATTTTTTGTTTTTACGGCATGTTCTGAATCGTTGTAATTTTTTAGATAATTGCATTTGAAGTTGGCGATTTTTGAAATCTATGTATTACAACGAAAGCATGAATGAATTTCTCTCTGAATCAAAAGTTGTGTATTGACGAGAAAATTAAAAAAATTTTCGTTTTTAATCGACTTACGAAAACTGCTAAAAAAATTTGAATTCTCGCGTCAATACACAACTTTTATTTATTCAGAGACGAATTTTCATTGCATTCATGTTTTCGTTGTAATACACAGATTTCAAAAATCGCCAACTTCAAACGCGATTATCTCGGCAACGATAACGACTCAGAGGTTACCGTAAAAACAAAAAATGCTTCATTTTTCATCAACTTTCCGTATATAACTTTTTCATAGTGTTTTTTCCGAGTGGATTGGTTCTTTAAGGTTTATTTCGAACTTGACAAATTTGATTTTTTCCTTTTTTAAATTTTGTCTACCTACCAGTCTCTAGATTACCATAATACCTTTCCAAAATCCGTATTTTTTACATTTTCCATAAGTGGGTGTTAAGCCGAGGTCATGAACCGAGTAATCCTATTTCTTAGAAAATGGATTGGATTGCCGCTCATTCCATAGGACACAAAAATAGCCGGGCGAGTACAAATAGAAAAAAGTGCCACCACTTCACGGGTCAATGGCCAATTTTCACTTGATTATTTAATAGATTATCAAAAAGCTGTCAACTTGAGTTCTATGGATGGATTTTAATGGGAAAGATTTTTTTATTGAAAAATGTTACAGTATGGTAAAAAATTCAAATTTCGCAATTTTGATAGTTTTTCAAAATTTTTAATTTTTACCAAAATAGCCCTATATGATTTTTTCATGCCTCGTAAATACGCGTAATCGATTTCTCGTCTAGAACAATCCCTAGATAGTCAGTTTTCCGGGGAAAATTCGAATTTTAGTTCATTTTCGCGTTAATACACACCACTTTCCCTGAACCAGGGTCAAGGATGCGTTTTCACACTTCGGAATGCGCGCAATCGATTCCCCGCATAAAATTACCCCTATATGGGTCATTTTTAGAAAATTTTAGAAAAAAATTTTCCGGTCAAAATTCAAAATTATGGAACAACCCAATATATATGTTGTAACCGATTTCGAGTTTCACCCGATTCTGAGACAGATACCCGATTTCGAGTGGTCCCAAATCGGGTACCCGACTCAAAGTCGAGTGAAACTCGAAATCAGGCACAACATATATAAATTAAGACATAACCTATATATGTTGTAAATCTCACTATCGTGATTAGTAAAGGCCATTCACTGGGTACGTCTTCCTTTTCCATAGAGGAAATTTTATGTGCTGATAGGCAAAAAATTTTTAAACTGATCGTATATCATTTTTATTGCGCGATATTTTCCTTCCTATCTTATGCAAACAATTTATTGCCGGAAGATATAATTTTTTTACACAAAATTGGGCGTAAATATTTTGTGCCAAAAATACAATTTTTAGGTTTTTAGAAAAATTACTATTACACAATATGAGGGGGGCACCCACGTGAAAATTTTTTTCTAGAAATGACCCTTTACGGGTAAAAACATGCGGAGAATCCGAATTTGACATTTTCAAAGCAAAAAAAAACGCTTCTTTGATCCAGAAAAGGCCTGTGTATTTAAGCGAAAAGTCGCAAAAATGCGATTTTTGCGAAAATTTTTTCACGTGGGTGACCCCCTCTATTGTGTAGTAGCTCTATACAGTTCCCAGGAACCTTATCATTTTATTAACAAAAAGCTTCCGCTAATTAATATCAACAGGATTAAGAGCTTAGCGCAAAACACACACAAAGACATTCTTTTCAATACATGGCACCACTAAAAAGGACTCCTTTTCGGCTTCCTCCGTTCATCGGAAACTTCAAAAAGCCGAACTGATAGCGGCTCTCTTGCCAACTTACTCAAGGCTTATCACACAGTTCGGGAGTCGACGAGAAGGCTCCCAGTTCTTTTCTTTTAACGCGCCGCTACCGATTTGAATTCCACTGATAAGGCATGAAAAATAGAGAATCAAAAATTGGAACTCTTGGAGCAGTGGCTATCATTCTTTCATTTCGATGTTTTTGGCTATATTTTATTTTTTATAGGGCTTTTATGGGTTGTTTGAAATTTTTATTGAGACTGTAAATCTAACGGATTAATTTATGAGTTGAAAAATTGTCGTAAAATTTTCAAATGGGGTAAAAATTGTGATTTTTTGAAAAATTTTTACTTTGTTTTGAAAAAATAAAACGGGTCCCCTCGGCAGACTATTTTCCTTATTGGACTAATTGGAAAGTCCAAGAATCTTGTTCAGCATGATCAAAACCCTTTAAACGTCACCTATCATGCCATAAAACTTCAAAGTTTGAAAATTCCCTGAATCAAGATAGTTTTCGTGTCAATATACAAAATTTTCAAATTCTTGTATTTTATAGGCTTCAGTGGCGTACGCAGCCAATTTTCAAAAGTATCGCAAAATGTAAAAGTTTGCGAAATATCAATATTTCGCGAATATCTCAATTTGAAAAGTACGCATGCGACTCCGGCGTACACCCCTGTTGTGTTGTTTAGAGCTATGCTGAATACACTAGCAATGTTATTTTGACAAGCTTAAGCCTAACCCTAAGACTAGGACAAGTCAAGGTGTAAACTAGAGGTGCGCAAAAGTTATCAGACCAGCACACGTGTACAAACACTCCCCCAAAATTTCGGATCGGAGTGCGCGAGAAAAAATCATAAGGGTCCCCCCTTACGATTTTTTCGCGCGCGCAAAATTTTTTAGCGCGCGAGATCATTTTTAGGTCGCGTGTGAGCAAAATTTTTGACAAAATCATAAGGGGGAACCATTATATATTTTTTTGGCCCGGCTCGCGCTGCGCGCGGGCCCATTTTTTGCTTGCGCGCGATCCCACCCAATTTGGGTGGAGTTTGGGGGAGGTTTGTACACGTGTGCAGATCAGGCCGGTGTGCAGACCGGCCTGGTCTGATAGCTTTTTAGAGGCCCGCCTGGCCCTGACCATCCGGCCTGAATTTTTTATAGAAATTTTTTTCTAAAAAATGCCATTTTTCATCAAAAATCGTCATATTTTTGCTATTTTCTTTCAAAAATGTGATTTTGTTAATACTAAAAATGCAAATTTTGTAAAAAATTGTCATTTTTAATACAAAAAATTTTTTGCCACTTTTTAGCCAAAAAATTATATTTTAGGTCGGCCTAAAAAAATACCGCCCGGTCCTGGACTGGCCCGAACAACTTGGCGGTCTGAAGGCAGGCCAGAGCTGGCTGTGGCCGGCCTGGCTTAGGCCAGGCCTGGACTCAGTACTGCACACTTATAGTGTAAACCTAAGAATAAGCCTAACCCAATTCTCAAGCAAAAGACAAAACAAAGTTTAAACATAAGACTAAGCTAAAGCCTAAGCATACATGGATAGGGGATACTAATTAGTGCTCCCTCGCAGAGCGTCCCAGAAAATGATGATACCCCTCCCCCCATGCAAACCTCTCATCTTCCCTTTGAATCACCCCCACCCTTATGCAAAAGACTGCAAAAACATAAGACCTCCACGCACAGTTTTCAAAATTAGTGCCACCTCTCTCCATGTATGAGCCTAAGACTAAGCCTAAGATGATCCGATTCTAAGCCATAGCCTTATAGTTTCGTACCATTCGATTTTACAAAAATTTTCACATTACTTTTTAATGAGTTCAAAAATGATTAAAGATAAGCCTATGCTTAATCTCACAAATAAAACAAAATTTTTAGGCGGAGTCACATAATCAATCAGCTCCTCGAAAATCACAAAACACCAACTTTAGAGTTATCGTATACCTCAAGGATAGAATCTCATAGGGCGGAGCTTATTATTCTTTTGTGATTGTACTCTATCTCTTTTTCTCTATTCCCCGTTACGGTTATCTTCAAGGAAAAATTCCGCCCTAAAATGTGACAGGCCCATCCATAACTTGCGTATCTCCTCGAACAAGAATCGGTATGGCCGACCACAAATTTTACAATTTTTTACTATTTACAATTTTTACAGCACCTTGCCTTCTGATTCTACACGAAATTTTTACAATTTAATGAATTTACAAGTTTGTTTTAGAGCTATCGATTGGTCGTAATTTTATGACGATGATGGTGCCACCACATAGTGCTACTAATGGAATTCCTAATAATCAGTCGGTGACAAATTCCTCTTCGGCCGCTAGCACCGTTGCGGCGCAAACTTTGGAGCGGTTTTATGCGCAAGCTGCAACGGCGGCTGCATCGACGTCGGGCAATTCAATTTTTGATGTGAATGGAACCGGAAATCCAGCGTCGGCGCTGGCTGGATATCAGGTTAGAACAATTTTTGAATTAGGTTATATCGATTTTTGAAAAAAATCAAATTTCTGAAAAATAAATAAAAATTTACACCGTTTTTAAATTAAAAAATTTGTTTAGCATGTCGGATATCCGGGTATCCGAGTTGGCTCACCAAACGATTTCAAATACACCCCAAATATGGTACAAATGGCCGATCATCCGGCTATGGCAGCCGCATTAAAAGTTTCTCCATTGGACTGGCCTACGCCCGGAGATCATACGGCTGCAGCGGCCACTGGATTTGGCCATCCTTTTGCCAATGGTACTGCTGCCGCACACTTTGGCATGGTAGCACCATATGTAGCTGGTTTAGCACCAAATGTAAGAGATAACAAAGGCCTAAAGCCACTAAGCCAAAGTCTAAACCTAAGCCTAAGTACAAACATAAGTCTAAGCATAAGACCAAGCCTATTCTAAGCCCAAGCATAAGCCATAGAAAAAGAAAAATATAAGCCTAAACCCAAAACAAAGCTTAATCCTAAGCCTAAGCTTGGAAGACCTAGCACAATTATTGCCCTGATGGGTAGATTAAGAGCAGATTGTATGAAAAATTCAACAAAAATTATTATTTTTTTATAGTCAGATCCTCCACCCTACCTCACAGAAGCCTACCCCTCAACTTCTTTGGCGATGACTCAAAATGCGGCCGCAGCTGCAGCCGCCTACAATGGCTATTGTTACTACCCCACTAATGGCTATCACACGGGGACCCCTACTTCAAACGCATGTACAGACTATTTTATGAATGCGGGGATGTTTCCACAATGGAAATTGCAAACTCCAAAAACAACGGATTCGAAATCTTCAAGTCGATCATCAACACACTCACATGGTATCTCAAGAAATCCGCCATACAAAGTTGGTCCTGGGACTAATAGTGAGTTTTTTTGCTTCCCCATGTATTTAAATTCCAACACCCCATGCCCAGTATTCAAATTTGAGGCCCCCTGACGTCAAAGATTGTAGAACCCCCATATTTTCTTGAGTAGGGGACTTTTGCGCCCTAACATCTGTGCACCTGACATTTGCACTTTCATATTTGCGTCCTGACATATGCGCCCCAACATTTGCGCACCCTATTTGTAAAATATCTTTCAAAAAAGGTCGAAAATTTTTAAAACGGAAACAAGTCGGGTGCGCAAATGTTGGGGCGCAAATGCTGGGGCGTAAATGCTGGGGCGCAAATATTGTTGAGCAATTATAGAGCGCAAATGTCGGGGCGCAAAAATCGGGTGCTTAAAAGTCAGGTGCGCAAGTGTCGTTGCGCATATGTGAGGGCACAAAAGTCCCCTACCCATTTTCTTGACCATATGGCAGTTAAACAAGCGGAACGAGGAACATATTTGGCGACATCCCAATATTTACAATTATATACATAAATATTATTTATGGCTCAATAAAAATTTTTTACAACATCTCGCCAAAAATTATAATGTAGGAGGTCTGGGAAGTCTTCCTTTCGAGACCATTGCAGATTTTGAAGAGAACAAGCAAAAATTTGGAAATTTTTTTTATATAAAGAATGAAAAAAATTTTTTAATCTTAAAAAGTTCACTTGATCTCTAGTCTTTACATTCTTATGCTTATCAAAAAAAAATTATCAAATAAAAAGATTTCAAAAATTTTAGATATCCGTGTCCGTACCATCGAGACCTATAGAACTGTGTACTCTGATCAACAGCGAGTCGAGTTAGAGAAAGAATTTCACTTGAACAAATTTATTTCCGCTGCCAGAAAAGCCGAGCTTTCATCCGAACTTTGCTTGACTGAGAGGCAAATCAAAATTTGGTTTCAAAATAGGTAAAATTTGAAAAAATTGTAACAATTAGAAAAAGTGAAAATTTTAAATTTTTTCATAAAAATTTTAAAAATGGAAGTTTTAAAAAATGGCATAAAAGTTTTAAAAATCTAAATTTTCAAAAATTTCAATTTGAAATAATTTTCAAAATCAAAAATTTGATATAGTCGGTTTCAGAGAGAAAGAATAAAAAAGCTCTGCCCACGTGACCAAATGGCTAGAACGCTAGACATGATTATTATTGACTCGTATAGGCGCTGATTAGAATCCCATGAGGGGCGAAATCTTTTTTTAGCGAATCATAAAAAATGGTTAAAGCAAACCCCCTATAAAAATGAATGACAAATTTTTGCCTTGAATTAGTTTTTTGTGAAAAACTTTTCTGCGTTCTATTTCGCCGATTTATTCACCGTCGGATTGAAACGGTGAATGAGCCAGCGAAATAGGGCGCAGAAAATTTTTTCACAAAAAACTAATGAAAGGCAAAAATTTTTCATTCATTTTTAAGGGGGATTTGCATTAATCACTTTTTATGATTAGCTAAAAAAGATTTCGGTGGGATTCGAACCAGCCTATAAGAGTCAATAGTAATAATAATGTCCAGCATTCTAGCCATTTGGTCACGTGGGCAGCGCTTTTAGTCGCTATAAAAGTTAATTTTTTTGTCACTTTTTCATTTTTTTACTATTTTTTAACGGGGATTTTTTTACTATTTTTAAAATTGTTAACCCACTCCTAAAAATTTAAAACCAAATTTATTTCCTTCAAAAATCGAATAAAAACAATCCTATTTTTGATAGTGTTACTCCCACTAATCTGATAAATAATCTGTTGACCGATTAACTCAACTTCTCCTTTTTGTTCAAGACCGCCAAAAATTCCTCCTCCAAAAAGGATCACTTTCTGGTCGACCTCATTTTTGTAATTAGTCCTCAAGATGGAAACAAAACATTTGTCTTATTGCATAAATTTATTGGCTGCCGAAAAAATTTGTTCACCGACCATCCAACCTCAAAAGTGCCGATTTAGTGATAGGATCAGTTGTTTGTAAAAGCAGTTATTTTTATGAGGAGGTGAGGAAAAATATTGGTTTTTTATAGACGGGAAAATTACTGTATGGACAGGTGTTTTGTGTATGAAAAATATTTTGAATCTTTTTTAGCATAAAATTAACTCAACAATTTTAAAAAATTGAATTTGTTGAAAATTAAATTTTTTCCGATTTAGTAATTTGAGCCCTTTGGGAGGATGAGGGGTTACCCTTCTAACAAGATTGCTAAAATTTTCGTGATTTTATTTTACTTTTTGAACTTATTAAAGAATGATTCGAGAGGTTTATAGAAACTTGTCATAGAGAAACCAAGGCTTAGACTAAGCTAGGCTTATAAGGGATACAAACAACTTTCAAATCATAAAGTCCATTCCATTTGGAATCCGAAAAAGTTGAGACACTATAGTGCAGTGGGTAAAGAAGCCATCCGTCCGATATGACTAGTTAAGCAACTTTGGGCCCGCTGGTTCGATCCCCGGTGGGTAAAACTTTTAATTTTCAATAAAAAAATTTTTGCAAAAAATGAAACAAAAATTTTTTGTTCACTGCACTATGGACTTTATTCACTGCACTGTGGACCTCAACTTTTTTCGATCAACTGAAATGGACTATATCAGTGATAATAAAATTTTAATAAGTGTTTTTTTACATAAATTTGATGTTTTTGCTTTTTTTCAATTTTTAACCAAATCGCAATAAAATCTCGAAAAGTTTCAAAAATTACTCATTTTATGCGATTTTTTATAGTTTTTTAATCGCTAGAAAAACCAAGTTAATTGTTGACTAAATTTCTTGGCGTATAGAAGATTTTGTATACAAAATTAGACGTCTCAAAAAGTCATAAAAGTTAATTGTTGTGAAAAATGGGCATGTGCCTTACTGTGTAACTCTTTTCATGGCTAGAGAGAAAAATGAATTGACTACATTGCGTAGTGGATTAGGAAGGCGCTAGTGATGCCACGAAATCGGTCATTTCGAAATCGAAATTTCGGTCATCAAATTTCGCGAAATCGAAATTTTCTTCTTTTTTTCTATATATTTTGAAAAAAATCAATTTTGAAAAATTCATTGTATATAACCGATTTGAACAAATTATACAGTTTTTTACAAAATTGGTTATTGAAACGATGGATCAATACTAGAATTTTAAAATTTTCATGAGATTGGATGAAAAATTGACTTTTTCAAATTTTGTTTTATGTCGAAATTTCGAAATCGTGATTTTGTGACATCACTAGAAGGCGCCCGTCCGATCTAGCAAGTTAAGTAACGAAGAGACAGCCTGATTCGGTCATCCTAGGGTCAAACTTTCATTTTTCAAGAAATTTTTTTGGCAAAAATTTACAAATTTCCTAAACCCTGGGTACTCTTGGAAAAATTAAGAGACACTTTCTTGAGTGTTTAAAGGTTGCCTTGAACGGTTCGAAAGCGTTCCAAGTTGAATTTATAAAGTGAGATTAATGCGTGGGAAAGTTTTTAAAAGTCATTTTGATTCAAATTCGAGGAGCAAAAAATTCAAAACCTTGTCCGAAGCTCATACCATCGATTTTACGTGTATTTTTGAATTTTCTAACCTCTCTAAAACATCCAAGATAATTTTTTTCGGCCAAAATTTCTTTCTAGCAGATGTATTTCAACATGGAGAACATTTCTAGTGTAGTTTCGAAAAAATCCGAGAAACTTCGATTTTTGAGCCATTTTTACACGTGGCAGTAGAAATGAGATCGAAAAAAAATTTTCTTGGATTTTTTCGAAATCACGCTAGAAATGTTCTTCATATTGAAATACCAGATAGAAATTTTGGCCGAAAAAAATTATCTTGGATGTTTTAGAGAGGTTAGAAAATTAAAAAAATACACGTAAAATCGATGGTATAAAGCTTCGGACAAGGTTTTGAATTTTTTGCTCCTCGAATTTTGAATCAAAATGACTTTTAAAAACTTTCCTATGCGTTAATCTCACGTTATAAATTCAACTTGGAGCGCGCTCGAATCGTTTAGCACTACTGCCACATGGTTCGAATTTTCGAGATATCATCTCTTCAAATTTTGGAAAAATTGAACAATTTGAAATCTTTACAAAAACCACAAACTTCTTAAAACCTCAAAAATCTGATCATCAACTCTTTTTTTCACATGAAAAAAGCCGAAACCCCTAAAAAAGCCACAAAAATTGACGTGAGTGCATGATTTACGGTTGCCGGAAACGTTCATTGCCAAAAGCGCACAAAGGCCCAGATGTGTTGTTTGTTGTTGTAGTTGATCCATCTTTGAGAGAATTTTCGGTTTCTTCTTTCTTTTTTGGCCAAAGTGCTTGTTGATCGAATGTGGACGACGGACGTCTGCCTGCGTGGTCGTAAAACTTTGACCAGCGTAGAAATGGAAAATAGGAAGGATTGTGGGTACTGTATGGTTCTGCCGTTCAGGTCACTTTATGTGTGTGTGTGAAATGAAAGGAATAGTGGAAGAAAGAAGGAAGTTTGGCCGAAATCGAACGTTTGTCACTTTATGGTTCTGATTTGTATAGCATGTGTATTTATGGTGGGGGTGGGGTAAACATTCAGTAAAAAAAACAAAATTAAAAAATAATCAAAATCACAAAAATTCTACAATTTCATATTTTCTAAAAAATCCCATATTTTTAGGCGTGCCAAAGAGCGTAAGCACAATCGACGAAATTAGGAACAAGCACCAACATTTGAAGAGCTTTTTTGGAATTTCACGGGTCTTAACATGAGTTTTTATGGAAAAATGTATATTTTAAAAATGTATTTTTTTGTTTTTATAACTTTTTTCTAACTGCTGCCTTGTTTATAATTTGTATTTTTTTAATTTTAAAGGACTAGTCCGAGTGGAAAAAAGGGCATAGGCTCTAATGTAACGAAGAGGATGGAATGATACGAATGAAACGATAAAAATGATATTGAGACGATAAAAATGAAACGACACGAATGAAACAGCATAATGGAATGAAACCAAATTCAGGGTTTTCGTGTCAATATTCAGACAAATTCAAACTCGTTTTCGGATGCCGTGTGAAATGACATCGTTTTATTTGATAGTTTCATTTGTATTTGTTCCATCTATGTTCGTTTCATTCGAGTCTATGCCGAAAAAAGTTGCCATTTTTTGTTGATACTCTGAAAGTTCATGAAAAATGGAGCATTTTTTGTTTTTACGATAAATTCTGAATCGCTCATGCTGTCGAGATAATGGCGTGAAATTGACAAAATTTGAAATCTGTGTATTACAACGAAAACTTGCACCTGGGTTTTCAACAGAAAATTTTAACTTGCATCAAGTAAAAGTTATTTATTGAAACCAATATTCTGATTAATCGCTTCAATAAACAACTTTTAATTGATGCAAGTTAAAATTTTCTGAAGAAAGACCCAGAAACAAGTTTTCGTTATAATAAATAAATTTCAAAATTCACCAATTTCACACGTATTATCTTGACAACGTGAGCGATTCATAATTTCCTGTAAAAACAAAAATGCTCTAATTTTCATGAACTTTCAAAATATCAGCAAAAATAGCAACTTTTTTCCGATCAGATTGGTCCTTTATGGTCTTATTGTAGCCACTCCGCAAAAAAATTTTAAAGGAAAATAAATTTTGAATGGTTTTAAGTTTTAAACCCATTCATTTGCTATAACCAGGGTGCAACAAGCCCAATTTTTCAAGGCACGGTTTGCCACAGGATACAAAATTTGTGGCTCCGGTTCGGCCTATCTTTTTAGGGCCGTAAAAACCGCGGCTCCAGACTGGGTCGAGGCCCGGTCCAGACCAAGTTCGGACCAACTGGTTTCCAGGCTCATCGTACCCCTTGTGATTTCGATTTTATCGAAAGTCAAGACTTCGAAATCGAAATTCTGGGGGCCGAAACCACGATTTCGACGCATCACAGGTGAAAAGGAGTTGAGTGCAGCGTCGTAACTCAGGTTAAAATTTTGGGAGGAAAATTTTGGTTTGGGGGAGGAAGTTATTAAGAAATTTTCATTTTGTTCATTTTTTGGGAAAACATAATTTTTATAAGAAATTTTGGGATTTGTGTGGGGGGAAGGGAGAAAGTTTAATTACGACGCTGGTCAAATTTCACCCTAAAAAATGAAATCTGAAAATCTTGGGTATGGTATACCATAAGACCTTCATAAATTCTTGCATAAGTGATATCTCATTATGGTACTTTTATAATGCTTTAATCCTTTTTTTCTTATTATTTTTTTGTAACTTTTCATACTTAATAAAGTGGTCTTTTGCGTCAAACAATTCCTTTTATAAAAACTTCAGAAGAGCTACCGAAAAGGCAAAGCGCTGATAACGCCGACAAATCTTTTCCTTGTGATAAGAACACTTGGGCACGCTTCTTTCACGGACCTTGCGCGTAATCGAAGCGGTTGTTGTCTGGCCTGAAAGAAAGAAGAAGACCTTCTATACACATTTTTGGAAAAGCAAAAAGTGATAAGAGAGAAAATTAAGATGGCTATAATCGCCTTAAAAGAATATTATACAACCAGGGACTCACACTTTTAATAAGCTTTAAAAAAGATTTACGATTGATTTGTTCAAGTGATGAGAAGAGATACGGTAGGAGGTTGGAGATTTTTTAATTTTTGTTAATTAGCCGATCTTGTGCGTATCAACATGCAAAAAAATCAAGAAGAAAATTATTTTTCGGTTTCGCATTAAGTTGAAAATTTTCGGTGGTGCAGTGGATAAAGAGGCACCCGTCCGATCTGGCCATTTACTCGGAAAAAAGTCGCCATAATTTTGTATATTTTCGGAAAGTTCATGAAAAATGGAGCATTTTTTGTTTTTACGGCACCCTCTGAATCGTTTTAATTTTTAAGATAATTGCATGTGAAGTTCCATCTGTGTATTACAACGAAAACATTTGCCTAGGTTTTAAACTCCTGATCCAATCAAAAGTTGTTTGTTGACAAGAAAATAATTTGAATTTCTTGAGCATCTAGTAAATATAGCATTGTTCTCAGCTCAACGAGACGAATAAAATGACATCAAAAGTATCCCTTTTGAAAATTATTTTAGGTTATTGAAACGAAAATTTCAACTATTTTCGTTTCAATAACCCAGAATAATTTTGGTGTCATTTTATTTGTCTCATTGGGCTGAGAAAAATGCTATATTTACTAGATGCTCAAGAAATTCAAATTATTTTCTTGTCAATAAACAAATTTTGATTGGATCAGGAGTTTGAAACCTAGGCAAATGTTTTCGTTGTAATACACAGATGGAACTTCATACGCAATTATCTCAAAAACTAAAACAATTCAGAGGATACCGTAGAAACAAAAAATGCTCCATTTTTCATGAACTTTCCGAATATATACAAATTATGGCAACTTTTTTCCGAGTGGACTGGCCCTTTAACCCTATAAACACCACTGGGGTCAGTGAAAAATGTAAAAAATTCATATCTCAGCGACGAATTTTTTGATGCGGTCTTTTTTAGGTTAGGTCATGGCCTTTAGTGCATTTTTTCCACATGTTTTTGTTTCGGTACACACGCGGCTTCTATTTTTTCTCGAATATATAAATTTCACTGTTTTTACTAAAATCGTAAAATGAAAAATTACGCCATTTTTTCAACAAAAGGTCAGAAATGGTCAAAAATCGCATTTTGCAGGATTGAGTTCTGAAAAGGGCAGTAAAGTGTTTCCGGGGTTTTTTGACCTCCTGAATCAATTCTCAGTGTTATTTTTCATTGAAAAGTTCAGACAGGGGTTGTAATGGCAATTAATTTTCTATGAATTTTTTGAATTTTACCCTATTTTCAAACTTCAAAAAATCATAGAAAAAATATACTTAAGCTTTTGGTCTAATTCTTTTTGCATGTGAAAGAGCATTGTCTGGGGTAAATTAAAAAAAAATTTCGAGTGAAAACCCGTCAAAATAAACGGTACTTTTTCGAAAAAAGTCAAAAATTGAATTATTGGGCAAAAATAGAAGCCGCGTGTATACCGAAACGAAAACATGTGGAAAAGATGCACTAAGGCCCATGACCTAGCCTAAAAAAGACCGCATCAAAAAATTTGTCGATTTCGCCGAGATATGAATTTTTTACATTTTTCACAAACCCCACCGGTGTTTAGAAGGTTAAGCAACGTTGAGACAGCTAGGTTCGATTCTGCTAGTGTCAAACTTTTGATTTTCAAGAAAATAATAATATTTTTCAAAAACATAAATTTGAAAGAGTATAATTAAATTTTCAATAAGTGCTCTTGAAATCAGCTCGAATGAGGTATCTCATTTTGACTTGAGCTTCATCATAAACGATGTACCTAAAAGTTGGCATGAATAATTTTCTAACAAGGAAAGGGTCGCAGATGATGGTCGAGAACTTCAAAAACTCATGTCTTTTATTGTAGATCACATATGAGTTCTTAAAGGGGGAGCCAACTTTGCAGCAGCACTCGGGAGACCATTTCTAGCAGAGTTTTTATCATAACTTTTGATAGATAAATCCGTTTGACTTGGTTTTGGTGTCATTTTGAAGCCCAGATTCTGAGCTTCAAAATGACACAAAAACCAAGTCAAACGGATTTATCTATCAAAAGTTATGATAAAAACTCTGCTAGAAATGGNGACACCAAAACCAAGTCAAACGGATTTATCTATCAAAAGTTATGATAAAAACTCTGCTAGAAATGGTCTCCCGAGTGCTGCTGCAAAGTTGACTCCCCTTTAAATTTTTTGAAATTTTCTGAATCTGGTTGAACTGTGAAGACTTAGAGCACCTTTGAAAATTACAGCTAAAACGCGTTTTTTATACAAGTTGAAATCGAAGCTGTATATTGACGCGTCTAGATGGTCTAGTGGTAAAGGCATTAGACTATTGCTTTAAAGGCGTGGGTTCGATCCCGCGCAATCATCTGCGCCTGCGACCCTTCCCTTATAAGGCTTCAGCAGCATCTTACTCATTATAGAGCAATGACCGATGTTGATTGTCTTTGGATTTGGTTGGCTTTCCAAGTGTGATAGCAACACCATTTTCATCGTAAACGGTGGATTTTGGATTTGGCCTGGTGCCACCAACGCCTGTAATAAATTTTTTTTTCATCCTCCATACCATATATACCTTTAACACTATGGTAGCCCTTATCAGCCTTTTCAACGTATCGAGAACTTATTTCTTCTTTGATATTGCCCAAAGCTACTTGGCACAAGAGAAGCAAGCCATCGGAATTGTACGCGCTGCAGTAATTTGCGGATTTGCTGACCTAAAATTATGAGTATAGCTATAGCCATAAGCACAAACATTTCGAACTCACCATATCAGCAAAATAGATACCCTTTCCGAACATATAACCAGTCTAAAAAATCAATTTTCCTCAAATTCACAATTTTTAATAATTACACATGGCGCTTCAGGTGGAGCAATTCGTAGTCCTTGACTCAGAATACCGGCAAAGTTTGAGGTCCTCGAACCATGCCACAACAAGTGGTGATTAGAGATGTCTTTTTTGAACCGATTATCTTCACCTTCACGACTTATGCGGAAAACCTAATTTTTTGATATTTTAAAAAATGATGGTTATGATGCTTACATCAATAATTTCGAGTTTGTAGCTACGATGGGTGTCGGCATGGGTATTTTTGAGATATGTTTGGATGCGTTTGAACTCATCGCTACTCTTGTCGACCACCTAAATTAATCAGAAAATTTAATTTTTGAGGCATTTTTTACTTTTATAAAATTTTATGCATGTTGGATTATGGTGTTTTATTTTGTTTGTGACAATTTTCGCTAGTAATGCGCCGAAATTGTGATTTCGAAATTTTAATTTCGACCTCCAAAATTTCGATTTCGAGGTCTTGACTTTCGATAAAATCAAAATCACAATTCTTCTAAGAGCAGAAAAAAATATGGCGTCATCACGCTTCCGGATCCACTATTGCGAACGCTACACGCAAGTGTAGAGTCCGGACGTAAATCTTGCTTTCTTTTAATTGTTCTGTGTATTGACACGAAAACCTTGAATTTTAAATTATTTTTAAAATACGCTTAATTATTGGGTGTATTTATAAAAGAAAGACGGCGTCCTTATAGCTCGACGAGACGAACAAAACGACACCAAATTTATCCAATTTGAAAGTGGCTTTGGGTTATTGAAGCGAAAACATGAATCAGAGTTTTCGTTTCAATATCCAGAGATAATTTTCAAATTGGATAAATTTGATGTCGTTTTGTTCGTCTCATCGAGCTATAAGGAATGCCATCTTTTTTATAATACACCTAATAATTAAGTGTATTTTTGAATAAATTTAAAATTCAGAGTTTTCGTGTCAATACACAGATCAATTCAACTGGTACTGGTAACGGTTGTAACGGTAACGTTTGTCCTAGTGCCTATTTTTTTTATATACCTCCATGGCACACTTCAACTTCTCATAATGATTATCGAATGGATCTTTTTCCTTTCCTTCATTTTCTCCCGACTTGATAATATTCATGGCAATTTCCATTTCCAAGAGGTCGTCCAGCATAGCCGTTTTTTCCTTAAAATTTTTATTTGTTAAAATTTCCATTATGCGCTGATAAATTTTCTCACCTTGACAAGCTCAAGTTTGTCTAAAAGTGGAGGTTGTTTAGTTCCTGCGCTATATGGGATGAGTGTATAAAATCGATTGGATGCGTCCAAAACTTTTTCGAATGCAGGATTTTCGTTTTTGTTGAGTAGCTAAATGGAAATAGTCGAGTTTAAAGGACCAGTCAGTGGGAAAAGAGTTGCCATTTTTGTTGATATTCGAAAAGTTCATGAAAAATGGAGCATTTTTGTTTTTACGGAACCCTCTGAATCGTTGTAGTTTTCGAGATAATTGCGTTTGAAATTTTGAATTTGTGTACATTTTTTCGTTGTAATACACAAACTTGTTTGAATTCTTAAATCGATTTTTTAAATTTTCATAAAATGAACATTGTAGCAATTTTTTATAGCTAAATGAGACGAACAAAATGACACGAAAATTATCCAATTTGAAAATTGTTTTGGGTTATTGAAACGAAAATTCTGAATCAGGGTTTTCGTTTCAATAACCCAAAACAATGTTCAAATTGGATAATTTTGGTGTCATTTTGTTCGTCTCATTTAGCTATAAAAAATTGCTACAATTTCATTTTATGAAAATTTAAAAATCGATTAAAAATTCAAAAAAGTTTGTGTATTACAACGAAGAGTTTGTAACAAATTGAAAATTTCAAACGCAATTATCTCGAAAACTACAACGATTCAGAACATGCCGTCAAAACAACAATGCTCCATTTTTCTTAGACTTTCCGAATATCAACAAAACATGGGCAACTTTTTTTCCACTAGACTGGTCCTATTAAACACCCTGTACGTGTATGCTTTTAGTCAATTTTCAAAATCTCATACGCCGCGGAATTCGAATGTGGGAAGAGTCGACATGTTTAAGATTTCGCGAAAACATGCAAGCACAAGACGGAATCCGATATGTTCTAGAGAAGGGAGACAGCTGTTTTACCGAATACATTGGGAGGAATGGTGGTTTCCAAGATATCATAATCGGATCCGAGTGTGCAGAGGTAAAATTTGGAGTCTATCAACAAATATTCTTTATTCAAAACTCTTTGTCCATTGCCTAGCAAATTTTCACATTGCACTTTTTAAATATGCGGATTCACGTATAAAGATGCGCTCCGTTGGAAAACCTGTTGGATTATCACCTGGGAAAATTATCCCCGTGTTTCGCTTTTATGGACTTGACTTGTGCTGTTATTCGTTCTCAAAACTACGCAAATTACACATGCATCCACATAAAAAGTTGCAAATTCAAAAGTTTTAGGAATATGTGATTGCGCATGAAACTGGACATGCTCTGGGCTTCTGGCACACGCATCAAAGACCAGATCGCGAGAAGCATATCAGCATCAATTGGAGGAATGTGTTAGAGGAAGCGACTGCTTCTTTTATGCCTTTTAGGAGTATGCTACAGGCCTTTGGTATCCGACAGGTTTGTTTTCAACCAACTAAATGTATAACAATTGAGAGGGATCAGAGATCCTCCAAGACTACTCATTCATAAATTGTTTTCCCATGTTTTAGGTTTCCAATCGTCGATCACCCTACGATTACGGCTCTTTAATGCACTATCACGCTGTAGCACATGCGGTGAAGGTCTCCGACTTTACCATTGTCCCAAAAGAGCTGAAGTAAGCCAAAATTTTATATGACCAAGTATGTGACAACTAATTTTTATGTATGTGACAACGATGGGCACCGAGAAAATGGCATTCCTGGATGCGAAGATGATCAACGATATGTATTGCACACGCAAGTTTACCCATTTTTTGCTCACATTCGTTGCACATTTTATAGATTTGTGTGCTGGCTTCCCAACTCTGCCATGCCAAGCCGGCGGTTACTTAGACCCGAACAATTGTCACGCGTGCCGGTGTCCCGAAGGCCTCGGCGGGCTAGATTGCACCCAGCTTCAACCATCCAGTAAGTGAGCAACAATTGTTTTCAGCCAAAGACGCTGTGTAATCGGACGACTATCGCCTCATCGTTTTTTTTCGCTCCTCTGTCGACCTTCGGATGAGTTGGAGGTTACGCGAGGATTTATATCTCATCAATTCCCTGGATTCTCTTCAACGACTCCGGCTCAACTGGCAGAAACGATGCGCACAAACGATCCCATAGCCAACCAACCGGTTTCGCGGCACTGTTGTAAAATAAACAACAACGACAATCTAAATTCTCCATCCTTAACCCATCATCGATAGAATAAAACACGAGGATAAATTGTTCCAAAAAATGTAACAATAATTTTTCAAGGGAAATATTCATCACCTTCAACATGTTTATGCCTTCGCGAGAGCATTTCACTTTCGTCGGCGATAAATCATTCATGGACGAGACTATGTATAAAGTTGTTAAAATTTAGATTGTGGAGGAGAGTTAGTTGCGGGCGACCAATGGGCCACGCTTCGTAGTCCAGCTGGACGTGACGTACATTGTTATTGGAGGATCACGGTAATCTTATCATATGTGTCGACTGCTTCGAAACTTGACATTTCGAAACTTTTATGTGCTTTTGAGCTGATTTCTCCGGAAATACAAAGGCAATCCTGATGTCGTTAGAAAGCCCTTTCGTAGCAATTGAATCACACCAAAATCATGCCATACTCTTTCTGGTTGCGGAGATATTGCATAATTAGTAAAAAGTGTTGAAAAAACTGACATTTTTTACTAATTATGCAATAACTCCTCAACCAGAAAGAGTTATGGCATGATTTTGGTGTCAGACCCGCTTGCTCATGTACCTATAACCCTTTATTCTGGCACTGAAATAAGCTTATAGAAGGGGAGGGGCGAAAATTTTGCACATGGGGTTATGCAAAACAACTTTTTACATGAACATTTTCATGTAAAAAGTGGCGACCCTACATCTCGCCCAAAATCAGCCCGGCCAAACGACAACTCGCCCAAAACACAACTCGGCTAAAATACTACTCGGCCAAAATTAAAAAAGTGAGTTTTGGCCGAGTTGTAGTTAGGGCGAGATATCGTTTGGCCGGGTTGTGGTTTGTGAGAGTTGTCATTTGGCCGAGCTAATTCTGGACGAGATGTAGGGTCGCCATGCAAAATATCTACTCCCATGTGCAAAATTTTCGTCCCCCTCCCCTATATTACACACTAAACCCATATTAAGGCCCCATTTGGAAGTCGGATTCGGTTCCGCCTAACTGATGGAGAATTTCCATGTTCGTATGGATGCCAATCTTACGTAGAAATCAAGCACAAAGTCGACTTTCGCCTCACTGGATTCCGAAGGTAAATTTCCAAGCCGACAAAGGCGATCCAAAAACAAAATTTTAGCTGCTGTTACCGACCAAAAGAAGACACAGTGTCTGAGGGCCCACAAATCTTGGTGATTTACCATCCAAATGATCGCACTGCCAGATTCACCCTTCGGTATATAAGGCAGCCGTAAACGTCTAGGAAGAATACCTATTTTCTCGCTGTCACAAATTCTTCATCGGTGATTTTAGGTAAAGTGATATAGGTTGATTCTTACTTGCCATATCTTTCCAGCTCAATGTGTTCGATATTTGTTGTTTTATAAGATCTCTAATGATCAATTCTTGAAAAGTGCATTTTGAATTTGGTTCAAATTCTTTTTGGGGGGCCGTCCATAAATTACGTTTGCAAAGAGGGGTGGGGTTGTGACTCGAAATCGAACGAAATCGGTTCTCAAAATGGTTTCTTTAGCTTTTTATGAAAAATGTCAAAAAGCAAAAATAACACAGAAATTGCGTTGTTCTACAACTTGATTTTGACCACTTTTTATGAAAATAAATAGAAAACAAGTTAAGAGACAAATTTCGTCGCGATTTCGTGACGAAATTTGGCACGAAATCGCTACGAAATTTGTTGCGATTTCGTGTCAAATTTCGCCGCGATTTCGTGATAAAATTTGGCATGAAATCGCGACGAAATTTGTTTCGTAACTTGTTTTCTATGTATTTTCATAAAAAGTGGCCAAAATCAAAGTTGTAGAACAACGCAATTGTCTGTGTTATTTTTGTTTTTTGACATTTTTCAAAATTTTAGAACCGATTTCGTTCGATTTCGACCTATCATTAAGGTGGAGGAGGGGGGTCTGTGATTTTCTAACGGTTGCTAACAGAGAGGGATTCGGCCGGGTGCACAATTAAGAAATGCACTTTCGTTCTTTTTATAGACGGGTTATTACAATTTATGCGTTGTAGCATCAAATTTAGAAATGCAAAAAATTTAGATGTTTTGAGAAATCAATTTTTGAGATCTACTACAATAGGGGGCCGCCCACGTGAAAAAATTTTTAACAATTTTCTGGAAATGACCCTTCTAGGAGTAAAAAACATGTGGGGAATCCGAATTTGACATTTTCGAAGTGAAAAAACACTTCCCTGATGCAGGGAAGGCGTATTGTGTATTGAAGCGAAAAGTCGCAAAAATCGCATTTTTGCCTAAAAACGACTCCCTTTAGGGGTAAAAATATGCGGGAAATCCGAATGTGACATTTATCAAATTCCTCGGATTCAAAAAAGTTCTATATCGACGCGAAAATTCGAGGAAAATCATTTGTTAATTAGATTAAATCATTGGCTAACTATAATATTGCAAAAAGTTTGAGCTTTAAAATTTGTGTATATGATGTGCCTTTCGATTTTTTCTTCTACTTTTTTGACTAAAATATGTTATTTTCGCGTCGATATACAGCTTTTCTTGAATCCGAGAAATTTTATAAATGTCAAATTCGGATTCTCCGCACGTTTTTACCCCAAAGGGGTCGTTTTTGGGCAAAAATAGCATTTTTGTTACTATTCGCTTCAATACACAGGCCTTCTTTGAATAAGGAATCGTTTTTTCGCTAAATTTTTTTCGAAAATGTCACATTCGGATTCCCGCATGTTTTTTACCCCTTAGAGGGGTAATTTCCAGAAAATTTTTTGTGGGTGCCCCCTCACCCTATTGTGTAGTGGCTCCCAATTTTTTGCACCATTCTTGCTATGACGGGTCACTTTTATGTAACAATGCAATTTTAAAATTTTTTCTTGTTATAAACTCCATGCCATGGCGAAACCTCCAAAAAGCTGGGCGCGCATGGCCGAATGGCTAAGACGCTGGCCATTCACGTTATTGATGCAGGTTCTATCCCCACAGGGTCGAAATTTTTATATGTTAGCGATTCATTAAATTTTCTATTTTTTAAAATCGAGGTCTGTGATGCTATCCACTAGGCCATGCTTCCAGAACCTCTCCGTAAACAGACTTTATTTTTTGTTGAGACTTTTTGCGGACTCGAAAAAACGGTATATGTTCAATTTCAACCAATATTGACCAATTTTTACAAAATTTTTGTATTTTGCCTATTGTCCGGAACCTGAATAGGAGGTTAGAAAAAATTTTCATCCATCGATTTACTTATAATTTAAAATCGTTTTGTTACATCCTGTTTTCATATGTTTGTAAATTTTGAATTGTGGTAATGTTTTTAAATAAAAAATTTATTTCCATTACATAAAAAATTTCATATAGTGAATTTGGATTTTGGCACACCGACTATTTTCATAACAACCGAATCGCACACGGTAAGACTAATGTTGTAAGTAATGTTTGGTACTACTTTAGATTAGCTGCCCCAAGTGACAGAGTACTGGAACCGGAAAAAATTTTTTAATTTTTTTTCAAAAATGACTCCTATAGGGGTATTTTTATGCGGAGAATCGATTGCGCGCATTCCCAGAGCGTGAAAATGCTTCCCCGATTCAGGGAAATCGTTTGTATATTGAAGTGAACATGAAAATTTTCGCTTCCCGCAGTGATTTCCCTGATTCAGGGAAATCACTTGGGACAGCTAATCCGAAATAGTACCCAATGTTCATTTTGTAGTTAAAAACACACTAGCTGTTAGTCTGTCTTCAAGAGAAGATTGAAACAAGTTGCAGATTCATAGTGCAATGGATAAGGAAGCCGTGCGTCCGATCTGGCAAGTTAAGTAACGTTGGACCAGCAGGCTCGATCCCACTAGGGTTGACACTTTTGAATTTCGATTTTTTTAATACATTTTCATGGAGGAAAAAATTTTTGCTCCCTAAAAATAAACAAATCAAATTTTAAAATCAAAACTTTATCCGCAGAATCGAACCTGATGGCTCAACGTTGCTTGACTTGCCATTTTTTGAAAAAGTCTGTATATTGACGCGAAAACATGAAATTCGAATTTTTCAAAAGTTCTCCAATTGGCTAGTTTTTTGCACTTTTCCGGTAAAAATTCGAATTTTGGTTCATTTTCGCTTCAATATACCCACTCGTCCCTGAATCAGGGTCGGGTAAATTTGTCCATGTCTTGAAAATGCGCTCATCGATTCCTCGCATAGGAAAACCCCTAGACAGCCGGTTTTCCGGTGAAAATTCGAATTTTATTTCATTTTCGCTTAAATGTACCCACCCACCCCGTGCCTGAATCAGGGCCAGGGAAGTGTTTTTACGCTTCGAGGATGCGCGCAATCGATTTCTTGCCTAGAAAAACCCCTAGACAGTCAGAATTTTATGCGGGGAATCGATTGTGCATACTTCCAATGATTCTATGACCCTGAATCAGGGAATCAGAGTGTATGTATTGAAGCGAGAATCGAAAATTTTACGATTTTCTGGGGGTAAATTTATGCGAGAAATCGATTACGCACATTCCCGAAGCTTGAAAACGCTTTCCTGATTCAGTGAATCGGGTGTATGTATTGAAGCGATGACCAATTTTTGTTATAATACATCAATTTTTCTTTGATTCAGGATCAGGGAAGCGTTTTCAGGCTTCGGGAATGCGCGCAATCGATTCCCCGCATAAATTTACCCTTAGAAAGTCATTTTCAGGCAGAAAATCTAAAAA
>OZJO01003956.1:0-20801 GCA_900406225.1 Acrobeloides nanus | reverse complement strand
CCCATGGGCTTAGTTAGAGGTTTTTTTTTCTAGATTACGGTATTTTTGTCTAGATTACCGTAATCTAGAAAAAAAAACCTCTAACTAAGCCCATGGGCTTATTGGGAGTTTTCACTGTACCACTTCTTATTTTGCCCAAAATCCGAAAAAACACATAAGGGTCCCCCCTTATGTTTTTGCCTTAAATTTGGACCCACTGAACCCACTTCTTAAATTTTTTGACCAAAATACATGGACCCACTTCTTATTTTCGGGGATATAGGAGCAAATTCGTAAATTTTACGATCCCCGAGTTGGTGGCCAAAAAAAAAGGTCGTCAAATTTCAAATCCGAAAAATTTACGTATGCAAAGACCACTTCTTATTTTGGGTCCCTGTCCCCCCCCCTGCTTGCCCACGTATGATTGTACTTGTAAAAAATTTACAAGTACAAGTGTCACTTGTACTTGTAAAAAATTTATAATTAGACTTATAAAGTTATTTGCAATTTTATTTTCAATTTACTTCTTTATAAGGTTGAGCCGATTTTACAAGTACTTGTAAAAAAATTTACAAGTACAAGGACCGGAGGAATAGGCCCACAGTTGAAAAAAATCATATCATTTGTGGGGCGGGGGAGAAAGTTAAAGAACTTTGACAAAAGTTAGGGGAACGAATTTGTATACCGGCAAAAGTTAGGAGTATCAAGGTGACCATTTTCAGGGCGCCCTCCATTGTAATATTGGAAAGCGTCTTTAAAATTGTCACCTTGATTCCCCTAACTTTTCCGGTCAGCAATTCCTATTCCCCTAACTTTTGTCAAAAGTCCCTTAACTTTCTTCCCTCTGACATCCTTTTGTTGAAATTTATTGCTTTATCAAGTTAAATTTTAGAAAATTTAAATTGGCACCGATTTTTTTCACAGGTGCCAGTGTCTTCAAAATAAAAAATCACAATTTTTTAAAGCGATGCTTTTTACTCTAATTAAACGTACATTTATTTTTGGAAGTTTTACGCCTGTTTTTAAGGTTTTTGGTCATTATCTCTTTAATTGAACATTAAAAATTTATATATTTTCTCGATTTCTTGTTTTTTTATTATTCTTACTTTGAATTCTAGAAAAGCGAATGCATTTTAACTGTATTGAACGTCGACTTTCTGTGTATTTTTACAAATATGGCATATTTGTCGCCAANCGCTCTTCCATTCTAGAAAAGCGAATGCATTTTAACTGTATTGAACGTCGACTTTCTGTGTATTTTTACAAATATGGCATATTTGTCGCCAAACATCCACTGCCTTTCATTCTGTTTCCGATTATTTTGACTGTTTCAATGGCTCTGTGTATGGTTAAAATTGATCCAATATCTGATGCGATATATTTATTCACGCCGGTCGAGGCGCCTTCAAAACTAGAGCGCCAAGTTATACACGATCTTTGGCCTTTGACAAATGGTAGCTATATTCCAGGAAGGGCAGTGACACAATTGAGAGAAGTTCAGGTGCGGTTTTTGTTAGCTCACATAGGAATCATTGCTGATACACATTCTTCATGTTTTTAAATTAAGCTTCGAATTTGTTTTGTTTCAAAAATTGAGTGTATATATAAATTTTACGACTCTAAAAAATGGTATTTAAAATTTTTTTAACAACATTTTTCAGATTACTGTCACATCTAAAAACGATGGCAACATTCTTCTTCCACCATATTCCGAAGCCGTTCTTCGCCTCGATACCTATATTCAAAACCAAATCCGAGTGAATGTAGACGACGTTTCTTACGGATACAAAGACCTGTGCTTGGCCTATAGTGAACTGGGATGTCTTGGAAATAAGCATGTTCACCTGATCTCAGACCTATTTCAACGCGGCTTTAATGTGTCCTATCCGACTGTCCGGTTTGGAAGCCTGTAAGCCACTCGGATTTACTGTGTTCCAATGAATTTATAATTTTTTAGAAGCGGGTATATTGGCAGCAGTTTGGGCGGAGTTTCGTTAGCGCATGGAAAAAATGATACGAATGTTTTGGCTAGTGCTAAAGCTTGGTNTTTTTTCTAAGCGGGTATATTGGCAGCAGTTTGGGCGGAGTTTCGTTAGCGCATGGAAAAAATGATACGAATGTTTTGGCTAGTGCTAAAGCTTGGTTAATGATTTACCACTTGCAGTTCTACCCATCGAATGTTTCATATGTTTCTGGGTTGTGGGAAAAGGTAGTTGGAATTTTTGAAGTCTTAATACTGATTGAACTTGTTTCACAAATAGTTTTTCGGCTTATTTTTCAAAAATCCGATTGTTGACCTAATTTTGTTCTATTTTGAGTTTAAAAATTTTTTTATGCTTTATTCATATTTTTAGGTCTTTCATGAAGCTATGGGAAATTATCCTGAAGATCCATATATTACCATCACTTATTTCCACTCTCAAACTTTAGCCGAAGAACTCCGCCGGAACGCCGACACGCTGATACCACGTTTTATCGCAGCTTTTACGATCCTGGTCATTTTTTCTGTGATTTGCTCAATTTCCACGATCGATGGGACTTTTTATATTGACTGGGTGCTCTCGAAGCCGGTTTTGACTGTATTAGGATGTTTGAACGCAGGAATGGGCATAGCCACGGCGGTTGGATTTTTAATACTTATTGGCATTAGGTATACTGATATTGTTGGCGTCATGCCGTTTTTGGTCGTCGGTAAGATTTTATGTCTATTTTACAATCATACAGTTCCCCGTAGCTGCGTTGGTCTCCCCTCAACGACCAAAAAACCTAAAGATTATGTTTTGCCCGAATTAAAAAAAATAAATAGTCCTCTATTACAAATTTTCATTTTTAGCATAAAAACAAGCACTTACCAAAAAATTTACGCCTGTATCGCTGATTATTTGTTTTTGCCAAAGTTTTTAAAATTTTTTATGAAAACTCGAAAAATTGTCTTGATCCCTTCTATGTTTTTCTCCAAAATTTTTTGAAACGTAATTTTTAAAGGGTTTTCGATGGGCGAAATTGATTTCTCGCATAAAAATACTCTTAATGAGTAATTTTGGAGAAAAATTTTTTTGAAAAATTTTCGCCAAAAAATTACCAAAAGGCGGTTTTTTTTGTAATACTCTGTAATTTTCGGAGTTTTAAAAATCAATGAACTTAAAAATCGATATATCAAATTTTTATTAAAAAATTAAGGTTTAATCCCTTTTTTAGATCAATATTTTTATATATTATATTTTAGCTGTTGGAGTGGACAACATGTTTTTGATGATCGCCGCTGTTCGCCGTACAAATCGTGCTCATGAAACTAGTGAACGAATGGGCGAAGCAATGAGCGATGCCGTTATGACGATTTTTATTGCTTCGTTAACGAATGTATTTTCTTTTGGCGTCGGTACTATGTCTAGGTAAAGCGTAGATTGGAATTTTTTTAATCTCAAAAAAGGGTTATGATAATTTTTTGGATCTAGCGATGACAGTAAGTTTCGAAAAGTGCATCCTCTATTTCCTAACGCTTGTATCAAAAATTTAGTATCTCAAAATTCGAATTTGATCCTAAAGTCATTTATCTCAAAATTACTACTACAGGGTATATCAAAAGTTTATGATCACTTTTTTTAATGTGATATTTGACTATAGAAGTCGATTTTTGACGAAATTTTTGACATTTCTACGTTTTATATGCGCCGAACAAGAATCTGCAGTTATTTTTTTCCTAGACCTCAGGAATATGGTCAAAAATGGTTTGCAAAAACAGACCTTTTTGGGATTTTATCCTTGTAGGAGCACCTTCCCATGGTCAAAATCAAAAAATTCCTTCGGATTTGTGTTTTCCATGTAGAAAAACTTCTGGAAACCAAATTTCAGCCAATTTGGTGAACTTTGGACTACTGAAAGGTACCTCTACGAGAGTAAAATTTCAAAAAAGGTCTGTTTTTGTAAGCCATTTTTGACCATATTCCCGAGATCTAGAAGAAAAAATAACGGCGGATTCTTGTTAGGCGCATAGAACAAACCCTAGAAATATCGAAAATTTTGTCAAAAATTTACTTTTATAGTCAAATATCAACATTTTAAACAAGTGATCGCGAACTTTTAACGCACCTTGTATATTTAAAAATAAAAAAATAATTTTCCAATTTTCAGCATTCCAGCAATTCAAATTTTTTGCATTTACACCGCTATGGCTCTGCTTATAAATTTTATTTATCAGGTGCTTGATTTTTAAATTTGTTGTACTTCAAATTTTCCAGATTACGTTTTTCTGTGCGTTGCTTTCGTTGTCGACCAAATGGGAATCAGAAGGTCTTCACTGTGTTTTCTTAACTAAGACTGTGCCTCAGGAATTCAGTTNTGTGCATTGCTTTCGTTGTCGACCAAATGGGAATCAGAAGGTCTTCACTGTGTTTTCTTAACTAAGACTGTGCCTCAGGAATTCAGTTATGCTTGTAATAAATACGGAAAATTTTTGTGGTTAGGCTCTAGAGCTCATCCAAACCCAAAGAAGGTGGAAGTTAATTTGAAGGAATCTGCTGCCTCACATTTTTTCCGCCATTGGTAGGTGGCAGAAGTTTGATTTTTGGTTCAAAATTGGATTTATAAAAATTAGAAGGCCTAATTTTTGAAGGTCAAAAATAGGCTACATAATTTTTAATGATAAAAAATTTGAGGATAAGTATTGGAGGTTAAAAATTGCTCAATTTTTAAGAGTCAACAAATCAGAGTATCCGATTTTTGATGGTCTAAACATGTACATTTTTTTAGGTATGCTCCAGTTCTCATGCGACCACTGGTACGCTTCTTGACCTTCGTTTGGTATGGCATCTACATAGCCTTTGCTATCTATGGATGTTTCCAACTTCGGGAAGGCTTAGAGCCAGTGAATCTCCTCGTTGAAGACTCCTATGCCATTCCACACTATCGGGCTCTGGAACACTACTTTTGGCATTATGGAGCAGCGGTTCAGGTTGTCGTCAACAATTCACCAGATCTCAGAATCAAAGAGGAACGGGACAAGATTAAACTCATGGTGCATGATTTTGCCAATTTGCGACATACGATTGGAGATGAATCAGTACAGTTTTGGTTGCCGGAAATGGAGAGATACTATGAGAAGGATCTAAAGATGCCAATTGTTGATAAGTACGCGTTGATATAAAAAAAATTACAAAACCATTTAAATTGTTAAGATTGTCACGGTGGTCGAAACTAGGAAAAAAATTAGAACACAAAACTTTCCGGTATAGCATATTGGCAGATCTATCGATTTTTAAATGTATTTGGGATGGTTTTCCTATAATACTAGCGAGTTTTAAAAATGCATGGCGGTTCCTAGCAAATGTAATTTTAATACTTTATGATGATTTTTAAGTTTCAAAATCATAATTTTTTTCCTCAAAAACTGATTATCTCTAAAAAATAGATTTAAAATGAATACTAAATCGAATCATTTTTTCAATTTTTAAGGGAATTTTATGGAATGGCACAGCATTTCTTAGCTGAAAAACCGAATGAATTTTGGCCAGAAGATGTCAAGTGGGGAACAATGAAGGATGGAAGTATTGGAATTATTGCTTTTAGGTACAACTTTTCTTAATGAAAAGTGCAACTGATGCAATTTTTCAGATTTATTGTTGGACTTCGTGATATATCGACAACGGTGGAGCAGCAAGAAGCGACATTTACGCTTAGGGAAATTGCCTCAAAATATCCTAATTATAATGTGACCACGTTTATGCCTTTATGGTTGTTTACTGATCAATATGCTCTAGGTATTTCATGAATTTAAAGTTGTGCTCACAAACAAAAATATTTTTGATTTAAATATTTTGAAAACAAAATTTGTGGCATTAAAAATCGAATTTGTGTATAAAATGGTACATAAATTTTTTACTAAATATTTAGCGTTGAATCTGGGGGTTTATAAAATATTTTCTTGGGTCCCAAAAATAAAAGAATTTGGAGCTACTTCGGCTCGTATACCCATTGAAAAACTTATTTTCGAAAAAAATTTTATTTTCGAAATTTTCTCAAAAATAATACTGTTAGGGGTAATTTTATGCGGGAAACACGTTGGTGGTGTTATTTTTGCGTAAAAACGCTTCCATTTTTTAGAAAATCGAATTGAAGACAAAAAAGTACATATTTCGAAAAAGCCAATATGCAAATATTCGATTTTCTTAAAAATGGAAGCGTTTTTACGCAAAAATAACATCGCCAACGTGTTTCCTGCATAAAATTACTACTAATAAGGCCATTTTTGAGAAAATTTCGAAAAATAAAATTCTTCGATTTTACGTTTCAATGTGGTATAAGAGCAGAAGTAGCTCCAAGAATTTTTTGTGTCAGAATTTATTAAATTAATAATTTTTAGGTTTCAAAAATTGAAAAATCCAATTTTTGGGTTCTAAAAATTGAGCGATGATATTATTTTATCTAGTTTTACAATTTTTTAAAATCATTTTTATTTGATTTTTTAAGTCGTCCCAAATACCATTCAAAACACCGGCATAGCGATGATAACCATGATTGTGATTGCACTTGTTTTGATTCCTCAACCCATGTGCGCTATGTGGGTTTCTCTGTCTATGGCCTCGATTGATGTTGGTGTTATTGGATACATGACGTTGTGGGGAGTGAATTTGGTTAGTGTTTGAATTTTATCTTAAAAATAGAAACACATTTATAGAGCTTAAAATGGTTATTAAAATTTTAGAGTAACATTGATTACACAATTTTTGAACTTAAAATTATTCACTTTAATTACTAGTTATTCTGATATTTATCAAATTTTTTGCCTAAAAAAATCGATTTGGGTTTAATTTTGAATTCAAAATCGGTTTTCATTCCTACTTTAACTCAAAAATTCATATTTTTGATTTTTCAGGATGCCATATCGATGATCACAATCATAATGTCAATCGGTTTCTCAGTCGACTACACTGCACATATTACTTACGGCTATGTGGTCTCATCAAAGGCCTACCCGAATGAACGCATAAGTGAAGCGTTGGGCGCTCTTGGCTGGCCTCTGGTACAAGGAGCCGTTTCTAGCATTTTAGCGGTTTTAGTTTTGTCAAATATTCCGGCTTATATGATTGTGACTTTCTTTAAGACTGTGTTTTTGGCTATTAGTATTGGTCTTTTGCACGGTTAGTTTTATTTTTATGTGCAAAAATATGCTTTAGGAATCTATTTTTGGGTCAAAATCGATTTTTTAATATAAAAATTTGATTTTTTTAAATCAACAATTGATCAATTTTAATTTTTTTTCAATTTTCAGGTCTAGTCTTCCTTCCAGTTTGGCTATCCTTATTCGTACGTGGCTTCTGTGCTTCTGCCATGACCAGTCCGAACAAACCGCATCGCTACAACATAAGTGGCTCTCCAAAGAACTCGCCCAAAGGCACCTATATTAAGTTTCCAGACAACCAAGCTTAAGTTCATGCTAATCTCTTCTTTGGGCTTCATTCGTCTTTTTATTTGGAACTTTTATATAATTTTATTCTAATGATTTTTACTCATATTTTGACTTTTGATTTGACTTGGATATATGTATTGTTAGCTTGTTTTATTTTTACATGTTGAAAATAAAATTTTATTCAATTATTTTCTTGTGTACGTATTTGTAATGTTTCCTATAACAATTTAATAGTAATAATTTAGGTACTGGTTTAGGTGTTTTGCCCAATCATTTTCCAAACCCCAGGGGCGTAGTCAGAAAAAAATTCCGGAGGGAGCTGTAAACTGAAAAAAATTCCGCTGCGAATTTTTTTTGTTAAAAATGCTTACTAGTTTTAACGTTTTTTAAACGTTAGCAGTAGAAATGAGATCGAAATTTTTTTTCGAAACCACGCTAGATATGTTCTCTATATTGAAATACATTTGCCAGACAGAAATTTTGGTCGAAAAAATTATCTTGGGTGTTTTAGAGAGGTTAGAAAATTCAAAAAATGCACGTAAAATCGATGGTATTGAGCTTCGGACAAGGTTTTGAATTGTTGGGTATCCGAGTTTTGAATAAAAATGATTAGGAAAATTCACATTTTTAAAGTGCGTTTTTTAAATTCCTCACAAAAAATTACGCCGGAGGGATCATTTTCGTAAAAATAACATAAAAAAGTGCGTCAGTTATTCCGACCTGTAGCTCCAAAAATGTTGGGTGGACCATCTAAAGTAAATTAGTATATAATCTGTATAGCGATTTTAAAACTTTATCCAAATAACCAGAATATAATGTAACAAAAAAATATGCGGCTTATTTTAAAATAAAAATTTTCTTCAGGTTCAAAAATGTTTTAAAATAAGTCCCACTAAATGCCAATCTAACAAGGAAAATCTATGGCGTAACAATTTCATAAAAATATAAATCCTATTTCTTAGCTTGTTGATGCATTTGCTGCAGCGCCTTCTCGTCTTGCTGTGTCATAGAGGTGAGAACTTTGCCCAATCGATCGTGTACTTCCAAATATTTAGCCACACATCTGTCCAAACATACGGATTCACCTTAAAATGAAAATTTAAAAAAAATTTCAGCTTATACGAGAATCCTGCAGCCGGAAAAAATACGAAAATTTCATTGGCATATCCAAATTCCGATGAATGAAGGGGGAATCACCAAAAATCATAAAGGAACACACATGCAATTTTTGGCAGATCTTCGGCAAGCAAAAATTTAAGGGGGGAACATTAAGAAAATTTTTTAATTTTTCCAGGTTTGGGTGGAACCACTTTCTTCTAGCTACGCCATTGAAAAAATTTCGAAAAAATCCTAAAATTTTTCTAGTTATCGCTACTGGAGGAAGCGATAAATAGAATTTTTAGCAGCTCACCTTTAGTTAAATCCGATTCTCTATAGTGTGCTGCAATGCATTTTTCTTGACAAGCATTGGTCATCCGTTTATACATGTCCGTCATCATTTCCATTTCTAACTCAGCCACCATTTGAAGTTGAGCTTGTTGTGCGTTTTCTGCCATTTTTATGTGTTCTAAAAACAGTTCTATGGTAAAGATTATTACGAAAAATATATGCGCGATGTTTAAAAAAAAAGAATCATTAGGTGGTGATTAGGTCATTGGGTAATACCACCCAGTGAGTGATGCCACCCACTGGGTGACGGATGTGGGGTGCTATCGCCCATTTTTCGCCCCCTAATCGAGGTGCTCTAACTTTTACACAAAAAATTACTGAAATTGGACTTATCAGTTAACTAGATATTACGATTTTTTGTGATTGTTCGGCACATGACCAAAATGTGAGAAAAATGGTAAGGATGAAGTTTTGGAATTTTTATCCACCGGAAACGTGTTTTTCGATCCCGAAAATCCCCAGAAGGTCATTTTGAGTTTTTCGAGAAAATTCAAAAGCCTACAAATCTTCGGTAATAGGACGGAATGCACTGATGGTTAATCATCACCCAGTGGGTGATGCGGACTAAGCGCACATTTAATAGGGTGTTTAAAAAAACTGGATTTTTGAGCGCTTTTTAAAAAGTTGTCGTTTTTTATTTTTTTGTCGTTTTAATCCACCATCAAAAAATGTGCGCATGCGCTCGCACTTTGTGCGGTGCATTCCGTCCTATTGCCTATAAAACGTAATGTGTTTCTGTGTCCGAACTAATTTTTGAAAGTGCAATCCAAACCCTTCTATTGAAATACAGGGGGTGCAAAACTCCTCGCGTAAGGGAATTTAAATTTGCAAAAAATCTATAATAAAAGAAATTTCAATTTTTTAGATAAGTTTCTTTATTTTTGTTCGCAAATTTTCTCAAGGATTTCACCAAAAATTCCTAAAATTATATATACCAAAAAGATTTTCTTGTTGAAGTACAGTAAATGTGGCATTTTGCCAATATTGTGCCGCTCCGCGCTGATATGAAAACGAAGCGATCGACAAAAAAGCATTCTATTTTATTGCGTTTTTGTAAATTGTGATAAATTGATCAACTTAATGATTTTTCCAAGATGCTGGTGAAAAAAAATATATTGATTAATATTCAATTCCTTAATTTCATGCAGCCCCTCGGGGCTGTGTACCATTTGGTTTTTATATCAATGTTGTATCACACCCTCCATAGGTTTTAGGGGGGTTAATTTTTACAGAAAAATTTTTCGGAAAATTTAAATGCCATAAATTTGGTCTAAGATGCGGGCTAAAACTTTTATATCGGGTGTATGGGGTCATATTGTAGANTAGAGGGGTTAATTTTTACAGAACAATTTTTCGAAAAATTTAAATGCCATAAATTTGGTCTAAGATGCGGGCTAAAACTTTTATATCGGGTGTATGGGGTCATATTGTAGAAATAGTGATTGAAAAATTAGGTTTTCCGCAAAAATCCGGGTCCCTTGAGGGGATATAAAAATATAAAAGTTGTAGCCCGTTCTCAACTTTCCAATACAATGCATTGGAAAGCTGAGAACGGGCTACAACTTTTATATTTTTATATCCCCTCAAGGAACCCGGATTTTTGTGGAAAACCAATCATTATTTCTGGCAATCACTATTTCTGGCACTATTCCACTTTGGGGGGGGGGCCACCAACGTGGTTCCGAGTCGGAAAATTTTTTTCTAAAAAATGATCCTCTAGGGGTATTTTTATGCGAAAAATCCAAAAAACGCGGTTTCAGAGCGTGAAAACGCTTCCTTTACCGAAAAAAATGATCAAGCATGTGATTCTCGAACGTTAATAAGTTCATGTTTTTACAAGTTGAAATATCCCTATATATATTTTAAAAAATCTTATTCGTACCGTTTCATCCGAAACAAATGAAGAAAATGGCTGCAAGACTGGAACGAAGTAGCAAACCTTTACCCGTGCTTGCAGTGAAGAATTCTTCGGCCTTTTATCTTACCCCAACGGCCCTCTTTAGGGCCACAAACCACACAAGAATCACATGCTTGATCATTTTTCTCGGTGAAGGAAGCGTTTTCACGCTCTGAAACCGCGTTTTTTGGATTTTCCGCATAAAATTACCCATAGAGGGTCATTTTTTAGAAAAAAATTTTCTGACTCGGAACCACGTTGGTGGCCCCCCCCCCAAGTGGAATAGTGCCCTATTTCTACATTAATGTACCTAGATCATCGAAAACGGATTTAACTGTTAAGAGTTAAGCTCAAAAGACTAAAAATCGTTAAAAAGCATAACATTCCACAGGGCGAAAGAGGTAATTAATGAAGTCATAATCATAAAATTCCATCAGAATCGTGTTCCCCATGTCCAAAAACCCCCGAGTACAAAAGCAGCCGATTTTGAGAACTTTTTGAAAAATCGGGTTTTTGGATCTTCAGTTCAGAACCAAAAAATTTTTGAGGGTTCGAGATTTGGCCCTGGGCTAAGCCTAAAACAAAGTGGGGATGTTGGATATAATTTTTAGGGCCATCGGAAGCTCCCGTGGGAACAAAGTTTTTCTAGAATCACATCTTTGAATTTTTGACTCCTCAAGGGAACCGGATTTTTGTGAAAAACCTAATTTTTCGACAACATGAACCCTTACACCCAATATAAAAGTTGTAGTCCACGTCTCCAGCTTTCCAACGACACCGAGATCATCGAAATTGGATTTAACCGTCAAGAGATATGCTCAAAATACTAAAGTGTAAAAAACCCCTGTAATGCCCAACATTCAAAGGGCCAAAATGGGCATTTTTTAAGTTTGCACACCACTTCAAGTGCAAAATTGTGCTGAAAAAGATAGTATCAAAAATTTTTTCAGAAAAATTCATTTAGGGGTCAAAAAATTATTTTTTTTGCAAAAATTACCACTATTTTCAAGTTTCAAAATTATTTTCGGCAATTCTTTCGCTTGTAACGTGTTACAACACTCATGCATGAGCAAAAATCTCTTACATGAAATCCTGTTACAACGAGATTTCTGTTCACTGCAACATGGATTTAATGTTTTGATCATAGCGATATAAACTTCAGTCGTTATGACATTTGTATGATATTTTGTAGCGAGATTTTTCTCTAAAAAAACTTTGTAACAGCGTTGTCTTGCATGGTCTTGCCGAGTCCCTAAACCATTTACTTTTTTACATGCTATTTTTTAAGTTTTAGGTAAAATGGATGAGGTTATCGGCTCGGAAGAAAGAACTGAGGAAATTTCTGAAATGTCAGAAAACATGCATACTACTAGTGAAACAGTTATTGTGAGAATAAATGAAAACCTTAACACAAAAGAAACTACTCCAGAAAATGCAAGTACCGAGGTTTTGTCCAGTTTTGAGGCGGAAGCTATAGCTGGCAAAAAGGCCGAGCCAACAACTGAAGTCGAAAATGTGTCCGAAAATCATGAAGATATAGATATGGCGGATGACAAAGCTAAAAAATCGGGGCCTTATGTTACGGCGGGCTTGTTTCAAATTTGCAAAGTTAGTTTTTATTTGAAAAGATTTTCCTATAATAACCACCTTCATTAATGCTAGAAAAATAATTTGGTTATTAAATTCAATAACATTTTTAGCTTTTTGCCCAGGTCAGCATGGAAAAATGTCAAGACTTTGCATGTACCAAAGAAAAACGTGACATGTTGGATGTTATTGCAAAGCTGGTGGAAGGACTTGAGTTTTTGCTAAAAAGCCTGAATACCCTCTATCCTAAAATGTCTCAAATTGCAAGAATTGGGCAGAACACTTCGAAAGTTTTCAATCTTGGTATAAATTTTGAAGATGAATTGATTTTTAACTGGCCTGGAATTAATGATTTGGAGAAATTGATTAATTTGGTGAGAGATCGATTTCCAAGTTTGGCTCCAGTGGATGAAATTGTGACAAAGAAACCAAGAGTTGGAGATTTTTCAGGTGGTTATAATATTTCTTACTATGATACGTTGTACTATAAATCAATTGTTAAGCTCAAAAATTGCTTTCTACTGAAATTTGAGCTCAAAAAATCGATTTTTAACAGAATTTTTCAATAGTTTTTCTACTGATTTTTAGCTTAAACATCGATTTTCTATGATTTTTGTTCTAAAAAGGGTATCTAAAATTTTAATTACTAAAAAAATAAGCAAAAAAGGCACAAATTTTTTGAAAAAATGAGTGTTTTTAAACCAAAAATGCTCCATAAAATTTGGTTGTTGAGTAAAAAAGGAAAATTTGTTAAAAAATGAAAAAATTTGAACATTTTTTTGTTAAATGTCTAAAAAAAAATTAAAAATGGAAAATTTTGACCAAAAATTTTTCTTAAATTTTGGACGAAAACATAAGGGAACCAAAATGGGGGAAAAATTCAATTTTTTTAGAAATGTGAGCGCTCCTCATGCTCTTCCCATAATTATACACTTTATGGCTCTAAAAATGAGTACAAAATTTTTTCGAGTACCATAAAATGGATAACAAAAAATTTTCATCAAGTCTAATAATTTTTAGCCACTTCATCAAGTGTAAATTTGGAACAGATTGATGAGACAAGCTTAGGTCCACCGTTGGCATATAGCACCCCTGCTCATGAACCATTACCTTGTTCTTCGGAAGAATCATTTATGAATTCGAAATTTTTACAGCTATCTAATGGAGTTCCAGGAATGATGAATGGAAATAAAGATTTTAAGCATAGTAATAATTTTTAAGCCGATAAATTTAGTTGACAAACAGTGGCGTAGCCACTTCCCCGTCTCTTGGCTACTCCACTGGTGACAATGATTTTTTAGTTTCTAAGATTCAATCAGAAGATATTATCGAGTTGAGTGATGACGAGGATACAACTTTAAAGAAGAGTAAAACTCCTCAGCCTAAGCCGAAACCGGTGAACAAACCGAGTACTTCAAAAATTCAGGCGAATAGCTCCAAAGCTAGCCATAAGCGAACGAATGGTGCGTTTGTGTGCGGCAAATTTTTAAGATGATGAAAAATTTAGGCATGATTTATGCACCGTTGGGAAATCAACCTCACCCGGTTGCTGTTGTACCACCTTGTAAGTGTTGGAGAATTATATGTTATAGAAAAAATTTTGTGTGTGCAACAAAAGTTGATATCAATTTTTGTGTGTTGATATCAATTTTGGGGTCAAAAATCAATTTACCCAATTTGTAAACCATTTAAAGGCCTTTGCATAATGATAAGGATTTCCTGAAGTGAAAGGGGGAGTGCTTGCAGTGCCGTAATTATGGGAGGACCTGAGGGACCTTCCCTCAAACCTGAAAATTTAAAAAACTTTCTCCCCCCCCCCCAAATTTGGACCAAACTTACGGCACTGGATGCATGGATGCAAGTACACCCTTTTTTATAAAAATACTCACAGGAAATCCTCATCATTGTGCAAAAGCCTTAAGTGAAAAATATTGGAGTTTCACTAAAACTAGCTACTGTTGAGTTCAAAAATTGATTTTGATTCAATTTTTGAGCCATTTTTAATTTAATTCAATTTTAAACTCAATCATGATTCCTTTTTGTGGTCTAAACATTGATTTTTCACAATTTTGAAACCTAATTTCAGATAATTCGAATTGTTCCCTTCCAAACACATCAAACTTCAATGCACATCGACCGAATATTCTAAATCATCAATTTCTTAGGACTGCATCTCCTAGAATACCTCAAATTCCACTGAATAATTTTGATCCAATAAATCAAGGTATCTGAAAATTTGTGTTGAAATTTTAATTTAGCAGGTACCCGAAGTTTAGTTTCGCCGACGAATATTCCAAGACCTTTGGTGAATAATGGTTAGTTTTTGTATTTATATCTCAAGGGGCATATCTAGGATTTAGCGACGGAGGGGGCAAAAATTTTACCATTTGGTCGGTTTGGGAGCAATACTGGAATTTGATTTTTCAAAAGCGCAAAAATTTGTCAAAAGATGATCAAAAAGTCGAAAATTTGGAACAAAAATTAGTAGCAAATTGACATTTTTTGTTGAAAAATGGCAAATTTTAGACATTTTTTGGTGAAAAAAATTTTTGTACATAAGGGGACTATTAGGAAAATTTATTCATTTTTTTAGCGACAGGGAGGGGGAATCGATTCACGCATTCCCGAAGCTTGAAAACGCTTCCTTATCCTCATTCAGTGAATCGGGGTGTTTATTGAAGGATGACCAATTTTTGCCTTAATAAATCAATTTTTCTTTGATTCAGGATTTTTACACTTCATTTTTCACTTTACAAAAGTGAAAAGTTAAGTGTAAAAACTTGGAACAACCCAATGCAATTCTTTTTAGACCCACCGATTCGCAGCAAACTATTTGAAGCCGTATGTGGTCGTCAATATTTTGCAGCCAATATTTTGATGTCGAATATTTCTCAGTTCCACCCGAAACCACTGCCACTAACCAACAATGTTGATCCAAATGCTCCGAATTTGAAAAATATTACGGCAAATACTATACATGAATCGAATAATTATTGCTGTGTACATTTATTTGTTGAATTTGAATATAAATATCATGGACAGGTGCGCTCAAAAATAAAAATTTGGAACCTTTTTGGTTTAAGATTAATTTTTTGGTTAAGTTAGATTAAAAATTTAGCTTACTGATAAAAAAGATCCAGAATTTGAACAAAAATAAAATCTGGGTACTAGTTTCCAATAGCAACCGCAAATGACAGGTGTCTGGATCCGAAAATTTTTTCGGATTTTAACCGGAAATTTACCCTTTTTTATGCGGGAAATCGATTGCGCGGCGTGAAAATGCTTCTGGTTAAAATCCGAAAAAATTTTCTCCAGACCCTTGTCATTTGCGGTCGCTATTGGAAACTAGTACCAAAATCTGAACCTATTATGTCCAAAAAATTAATTCAAAAATAAATTTTAAGTTAAAAAATTTAAAAATTCCTTGGTCAAAAATTATCCAAGAATTTCAACAAAAATCAAATTTTAGATTAAAAATTGTACTTAATCAAAAAATTTTAGAAGCTCTTCTTGCTGTATTACTTGAAATCTCAAGCTGAAAATGTCAAAGAAACTCATCGTCTTCCATGGGCCGATGGTGGCTCACACAACTGTAACCAAAGTGGTGCGACTGTTATAAAAATGAGATTTCAAGGTAATATTAATAATATCTTTATGTACTAGTTTATATTGTGATAATTTTTATGCTTAATGTCTCTTTCCAGAATCGACTTTTTGAAATTCCAAAATGGGTCTAAGACGATTTTTGTGATTTCTAAAATTATATTGGAGTAAAAATGGGTCAAAATCGAGTATTAATCATAAAACAGTTTTAAAATTTTCTTATACTTATTGTAATTTTCCAGATGTCAGGCCAGATGAGACCCTTTTTGTTAGTTTAAGACTGGGAACCGATACTCAAAGAGGCAGCTATTCGATTCCGCTATCTCTTAGCCTAGGTCAACCTCTAGCTTCTATTGCTGTGCAATTCAACGAGCAACATCAAATTGTAACTCCGGAAGCAATTAGCCAACCAGCACTTATTGAAATAGATTAGGAAACCTCATTTATCTATACTATATATTTGTATTTTTATTAAAAAAAACTTCTTTTTTATAGCAAAACTTTATACTCAGTGGCGTATAAAGGGGGAAAGAGAGTACTATTGTCTGTATACATAAAAAATAAAAAAGATAAGATAAAAATAGAAGTCGCCCCCTGATTCGAAATCGAAAAAGAAAATGTAAAAATAGAAAAAAATTTCATTGAAAGAATGACGTCTTTGGTATTTCGCTTTCCCTCTGAAATGAAAAATATTGAAATCCTGGATACACCACTGTTTATTCTTTTTTCTGATGCTATAACAAGATTTTGTTCTTGAATTTTATTTGTATTGTTGTATTTCTTACTTATTTTTTATAAGGGAAGGGGCCAAAAAGTTACGGGACAAATTTAAAAAATCACGGGACAAGGGCTCTAGGAAGATTGACAACGAAAAAAGCGAAAAAAAACGCTTTTTTTGGTGTAAAAAAACCGAAAAAGTCGAAACCAAAACTGATCCATTTTCTATCGGTTTCCTAGCTTTATCGAGAAGCATAAAATGTTTGTCGTTAACTTTCCGCTTATACAAGACCTGTTCGTTGTCAACCTTCCTAGAACCGAGACAAGGGAAAAAAAGTTACGGAACAACTGAAAATTTTTTCGTATTTCGTCACAAAAAACTCAATATCAGGTGATTTAAACTGAAAAATTTTCATTATTCCGTAACTTTTTGCATTTGTGAATTTTTGCCCCCTGTATATCTACCTTTAATGAGTCAAAATGGACTTTTAACAAATTTTCCTTTAAACAAAAATGTCTCATTTTTTCCAACCCAATTGAAAAACAGTTTTTTTAATCAAATTTGGAAAAAATACTATTGCCCCTCCCCACTGTACTTGAAGTCTATGTACGAGCCTGATATATATATAAACAGATATTATTTAGTTAACTTCATTTCTGCCGTATATTTGAATCTCTTGAGTTATAAATTGTTAGTAACGAAAGGACTAAAAAATTCATTCATTAGGGAATTTTTTAATTCTTTAAAACTATACTTTATTTATAATAAACAAAATAAATAGACCAATCTTGTGTTTAATTGATACGGGTTTTATCCTTGGTTTAATATTTGTTGTTTAAAATGTATAATGTTAAAATTAAGAAGTATTACGTTCTAGAAAAGTTTAAAAAAATGCTGTATCCAAAAACGATTGAAGACGATGACACAGCAGTATTGGAAAGCACTTCATCAGAAAACGAGGAAGATGTGTGTAAATTGTCGTTTTTTAAAGTTGAGCATAAAATTTGCATTTTTGAATCATGAATTTGTATATGAAAATCTTATACTAGATTTTTTCTTTACACTGATTTTTGTGCTCGACATTTTAAAAACGACTAAAATTTGCACACTTCATCTTTTACCTTCTTTTTTAGTCCTTAAAAGTGCGTAAGAAGAGCAAAAAGAGGAAGAAGACCGCTGTCGATAATGATTTTTCAGAAAATTTCGTTTTTAATATGGGTGATGTTGCTTCAAATGAACCAGATCATTTAGATGGTCTTAGAAGATTTTTAAAGAAAACCGTTCAATCTACGTTGCAAGACAAAATTGAACAGGAACGGAAAAATCAAGTTTTTGAAAAGGTGAGTGAAAATATTGAATAGCCCAGACTTGAATGACCCCAATAATTTTTATCTCAAAATTGTTTTTTGTGATCTTATTATTTAAGGTATTGGATGATTCCGGGGTACCACAAGAAACTAATGGTGAAAAAGAAGAGGACGAAAATTCCGATAATGAACTTATTCAAGAGATGGTGGAAAAAACAGGTTATCTTCGATTTTCAACTTCTTTTACCTCAAATTTTTCAGACAGATTGAAACACAAGCCCATCAAAGGCTCAAAGCCAAAAAATATGGCTAAAGCGGATTTTTTCGACTTGGCAACTTCAAATGCAGCCGTTTCTTCAGCTTCAGAAATGTCGTTCCATGATTTGAATTTGAGCCGACCGATTTTAAAGGTCATTTTCACATGTGTTTGAATGTTGCAAAAATCTGACCCTAATTTTGAAAACCTATATACTTTAAGAGCTTTTCCAATTATTCTTTTATTTTATAGATTATTCTATAGATGATTGTAGGGGAAGAAATGCCATTTTTGAAAAAAATTTTAATGCATTTAAACACATTAACATAAGCATAAAATTTTTGGAGCTATTGTGGATCGGAGGGGGTCAGATGCGTGCAATAGATTCCTTGCATTGAAAATCCCCTATAGATCAGTTTCCATCATTTTCCTTTCGGGGTCAGATTTTTGCAACCTTCAAACACATGTAATCCTGTGGAGCCAACACTTAAATCCAACATTTTAGGCTGTAACAGAAGCTGGATTTATTCAACCTACACCAATTCAGGCGACTTGTATTCCTGTGGCATTGGCTGGTAGAGATATTTGTGCGTGCTCGGCAACGGGTACTGGTAAAACTGCTGCTTTTATGCTGCCTATATTGGAGAGATTGCTATATCGACCAAAACAGAAGTCGGTTACCAGAGTGTTAGTTTTGGTACCGACACGAGAATTGGCTATACAAGTTTTTCAAGTCAGCCGAAATTTGGCTAAATATACGAACGTGGAGTTGTGTTTGGCTGCAGGTGGGTGCAAATTTTTTTGTGTAAATGTTTTTTTCTTGTGTATATGTTTCTGCTCGTTATGTTTATATGTTAATAATTTATGCCAAAGAATAATTTATTAGGGCAATATCAGCGTATAAGTAAAAACGCAATAACACAATTTCTTATATATTATTCACATAGGTACTGCTAGAAAAATAGGTGATAGCACCCAAAATGCTATTTGTATAGCTTCAATATAGGTTGCTGTTTATTTATGTGGATATTTTTTCATTTTTATTCAGTTTATAGAGGTCATGTATCGAGCTACAAAAAACAATGCAAGAAAAAATTTTTATGCGAATTTTCAAATTCAAAAAACCCAAACAAAAAATGGAATGAAAACAAAACAACATACATCATACCGTATGATGATCATACGTGGGCAAGGGCAGTGGTGTAGCCAAGTGAGGGACATGGGAGAGCGATCGCTCCTCCCGCAATGTCATAGCCAAGTGGCATACTCAAGGGGGTGTGACGTCACCCCTCCCCCCCCCCACTCTAGTCCGAACAGGGGGCGAAAAAATAGGTGATAGCACCAAAAATTCACCCACCCATCACCCAATGAGTGGCATCACCCACAAAGGCCTTTTTACTAAGTTTTTGCTCTTTGATAAGTTCGACAGAAATTGAGGCAACAAAGGAATTTTTTAAGCTATTAAAGTGTAATTTTAAAAAATAATTTTAATTAAATTGATTCACTGAGTTTTATAATTATTACACAACAAGAATTTACGTTTTATTGTTTAGCTAAAGAATTCACCTTTTTAGCTAAAAATAATAAAAAATTTCTTTGTTGTCTGGCTTTCTGTCGAACTTATCAAAGAGCAAAAACTTAGTGAAAAGAACATTTGCTGATTCGATGCCTGGGTGATATCACCCAGTGGGTAATATTTTTTCATTTTCCAACTAACTTCACCCCCGGGTTAGTTGAAAAATGAAAAAATTTGGGTCAGTTTAGTAACTTTTATCAAAATTTTCACACGTATAAATCTCCAATATTTAACAAAAATGGCCTTTTTATTTAAAACACTTTTTGAAAAATTATTTATGAATGTTTTTTCACTCGGACTTGATTTCTCGCGGTTTTTTTCATCTAAAAAACACCTCGATCGAAACGGATGCCTGGCGGCGACAAAGACCTGTTCAGGTACATTCATAAATATACATACAAATCACATTTCTTTATCTCCTTTTTATTTTTTAGAACATTAGACTAGGTAATAATGATCTCGTTCTAGAATTAATATGTTTGCAATAAAATGTCACGTAGGCTAGTGTTCCAACCATTATTATAGCGCTAGTATAAAATGCATAAGTGTAGTGCCAACTGTTGACTAGATGAGAAGTATAGATAGGGACAATGAAGTGGACGATCCATTGCATTAGGAATCCGAGACCCGTAGCTTTACCTAGTTCTCCTTGCTCTACGGAACTGAAAATAGACTTGTTAGTAATTTTATACATTTGTCTCGATTTTGATATGAACGATGATGATTTCGGATAGTTATTGTTAGAGTTTCTGAGAAACGAAAAAAAGTCGAAACCGAAACAGAACGTTTGAAAACCGAACAGCCAAAACCGATTGGTCAAAACTGATCAACCCAAAATCGAGAAAAGTCGAAACCGATTAGTCAAAACCGATAAAGTCGAAACGAAAAAGCTAAAAAGTCGAAACCGAAAGAAACTCTAGATATTGTCTCAGAAATTTGCTTACCTCGTTATCATAGTGCATGTTTCTGCATAACACACTGCATAAGCACCCGTTTGTATAAATATGATAAATAAGTATTGATT